>JASVEL010009253.1:0-36558 GCA_032618575.1 Nicotiana noctiflora | reverse complement strand
CCATGCTACCGGTGCACTGACACTCCTCGGCTCGAGTTGTCCGCTCGAGTTAAAGCCAGTCTAGACACCTTTTCCAGCAGGATGATGACTTAGAATAACAAAACCTTATGTCGGATCCCCGATATGAACGTCTATTTGCATCGTGTGAATATTTTACTTAGGAGGCCCAACACAGGGGTTGGGCCTGTCTAGGACAGGTCTACCTGAAACAAAAAGACCAACTTGATGCATCTTTGTCTATGCATTTATTTGTTTCGATCTTACTGCCGACCGGTTTGTTATTAAAAAGAGAGAGGGTAAGAAGTGGAAAATGTCAGGATGTAAAATCAAAATAATTTTATTGAAAATAGTCTATTTTTCTTAGAAAATAATTTTTTTGAAAAATGAAAAAAAAAATGAAAAAAAATTCCAAATAAATTTTGTTAAATTTGTGAAAAATAAGTTAGTTTCTCTGAAAATAATTTTTATTAAAAAAAAAGCTGTTAGAAATAGTTTATTTTCTTTTCTTAAAATGATTTAGTTCTTTTGATTCCGAACTACGCAGGTCTGATTCTCACCGGATGTGAGATACGTAGGAAAACCTCATCGGTTCCGACCCCAATTTCCAAAATATATGTGTATATATATATAGGTTGTTGCGGGTTGTGTGGCATTACATCACTCATGGCGGTTGATGGCCTTTAGCAATGGAACGGCAAAGCATAGCCTCCTCCACGGGCCGACCTCTCCACTGCACCTTAACTGCCACAATCTCCTTCGACCTCAATTTTCTTACCTGGCGCCCCAAAATATCAATAGGCTCCTTTCCTAGAAAATTCAAAAAAAAAAGTAAAAGTAGTTTAAAAACTAAAAAAAAAATGGTTCCGAACCATTTCCACCGCTTTTCATGAAATAAAAAGAAAAATCAATCAAAATTAAAAATATGAGTTACCTTCATTTTTGAAGTACTTTTCTAAAAAAGAAATAATAAAAAATAATAAAAATAGAAACAAAAATCCAAAATTTTTTTTTTCTTTCTTCCATAGAAAAAGAGACAATAAGTGAAAATTCAAACAAAAAATATTTTTTTTACTACAAAGCAAATAAATGTTTTTTAGAAGTCTTTCTTTCAAAAAAGCAAAACAAAAAAGCAAAAAAAAAATAATAATAAGCAAAAATATAAATATATTTTCCTTTCTTCTTTTAAAGCGTTTCTTTCAAGAATTTTAAAAAAATAAAATAAAATAAATAAATAAATAAATAAATTAGTTTATTTACTATATTCTCGATTATTCGAACTACGCCCGGTCTGATTCATGCGGAGACATGATACGTAGGCAATCCACATAAGATTCGATCGTCACTAAAAGAAAAAGAAAAAAAAATGTAAAAGAAAATTGATAAAGAGGAAGAAGATGAAAGCAAAAGGAAAGTATAAGCCGGAGTAACGCATTACAATCGAATACAAGTAGCAACACGATCAGCCATATAAGTGCATCACACCCAACGTGAGATTACTTATCTGTTATGTTGTTTCAGACTAACCGTTTGTTTGCCAAACTCTAGGTTTTAGAAAAGGGTGGTTGATTTTGTGGTACTCTAGCCTCACATTCATACTTCTCGAGGTCCAAAGGAAACGTTCAGCAGCCCGTTGCTAAATCAAAAGAAAGTACCCATCCTTATTTCACAAGGTCGAAAAGAAGTGCCAACATGTCTTCAGAAATCCCTCTGCCAACCTTTCCCGTTTTGGAAGAGTGCTCCATGTCAGCTGTTCCGGCTACTGAGTCAGCAGCTATAGAAGAAAACCGAATTTTGCGATGTCACATGCTGGAGATGTTAGATGATTGGAATAACGGGAAAGAACCCCCAAGTTTGGTCCCAGGGTTCCCCGAACTATTCCTCAGGTCAAGTGGGATTTCTAATACCCCCCACCAATTACCCACCTACTTTGTTTGGGTATTCTAATGTAAGAACCCTCTCCGAATCACCCTCCATTTCCCATCCTCGGGTGACAGCATTAGATACATCCACAAGAACATCTGTTAGCTTGCCCGTTCCAATCACGGCGCATCCCAGCACACATACTCCTTTCTTTGATTCCTCTTCTTTTACATTCTCGGCACCACCCCTTCCACGGGATCCTACCCAATTTGCCGCCAATGTCTATCCTCAGCCACCCCAATATGAGTTCATGCCAAGCCAAAATCCAAAAGCTCCCGAACGGGATAAAATGGCTAAAAGAATGAGCAGCTTGGAATAGAGTTTGGAAAACATTCAAGTTCTAGGTGAACAGAAGAGTGTTTCTTACGTAGATTTGTGCATGTTCCCACATGTCCATTTTCCATCAGGCTTTAAGACGCCGAAGTTCGAAAAGTATGACGGGCATGGCGACCCTATGCTCATCTTAAGAAATACTGCAGTCAATTGCAAGGTGCTGGCGGCAGGGAAGAATTGCTGATGGCATACTTCGGAGAAAGCTTGATCGGAATAGCATCAGAATGGTACATGGATCAAGACATATCTCGATGGAACATCAGGGACGATTTGGCCAGAGATTTTGTGAAACAGTTCCAGTACAACATCGACATTGCGCCAGACAGGAATTCCTTATCGCACTTAAAGAAGAAGCCCTCAGAAAGATTCAGAGAATATGCTATCAAATGGCGAGAGCAAACATCCAGGGTGAAACCCCCTATGGACGAAATAGAAATGGTCACTACTTTCCTCCAAGCTCAGGAACCAGACTATTTCCAGAACATGCTGTCAGCAATGGGAAAACCTTTCGCAGAGGCGATCAAGATTGGGGAAATGGTAGAAAATGGTTTAAAGACGGGAAGTATTTTGAGTCAGGCAGCCATTCAAGCGACCTCCCAAGCAATCCAAGGAGGGTCCGGAGGAATAGCAAAGGGTAGGAAAAAAGAGGAAACGTCCATGGCAACTTCGGGTGATAGAAGACACCACGCTCCTAGACCCATCTTTTCATAAAGAACCCCCCATCATTATTACCTGCTCAGGAAATGTCCTATATTCCTCAACCATACGCGGTCATGAATGCTCAACCTTTTGAGCGACCGCAGTAGCATCTCAGTAGAAACCAAGCTCTATTCCAAGAAATCAACCTCCCCACGAGAACCAGTATAACCCTCGACCTCTGCAGAATAACTTCAGTCCTTGGGAACAGCCAAAGAGACCAAACTTTACCCCAATTGGTGAATCTTACTCTAGCTTATTCCCGAAATGTAACACCCCGCCCCACACAGTAGAGGCGGTGCCGGCCGTGCCCTACATAGTATCACGAAGCCTAAGCAATTATTACCCTTGGGTATATGAGCATTTCACGCATAGCTGCAGCTCAATTGGTGAGAGGTGAGGGAGTAAAATCCCTGAAAAGCCTTGGGGTCTTAGGTTCGATTCCCAGTAGCTGCAGCTATGCGTGGAATGCTCCTATACCCAAGGGTAACAATTCCTCAGGCTTCGTGCTACTGTGTGGGGCACGGCCGGCACGGCCGGCACCGCCGCTACTGTGTGGGGCGGGGTGTCACAAAAACAAAGAATTTGCAATCTAGACCTCGTTTTGGAGTGGAACTTAAGAACAAATTGTATATTTTAACTCATGGATGATCGGGTGAACTTATTTTGGTTCGAAACTTGAGTTTCGATTATGTGGGCCCGGGGTCGATTTTTACTATTCCGGGCAGAATGTTGTAAAAAACATATTTAGCACTATGAACTAGTTTGTTAAGTAGAATTGATGATATTAAATCAATTATGTATAGATACGATTGGATTGGAGCCAAATTCGAAAGGAAAAGGCATTGCTACGGATTGAATCGTTCGTAAACATTCGAGGTAAGTGTATGTTCTATCCTAGCTTGAAGAAATAGGAATTCAGTTATGTATGAATTGTTGATTAAGATTTATTGGTGTCACACCGGTAATGGAGATAAATTGTTGAATTATTATCGATTATTGGTTCAAAACCGATAATTATAAATATTGTTGATGCAGAGATTATTGGTTAAATGCAAGTAATATATATATTAATGAATTGGAATCGTGTGGCGCGCCGACCACTTATATATTAATGAATTGGGATCGTGTGGCGCGCCGACCACTTATATGATAAGAAATGGGATCGTGTGGCATGCCGACCACAAAGTGATTTAAATCTTGGCATTTGCCATAGTTGTCGGTTGCCTATTGATATATTTGGGAGCGGGTGGTACGCCTACCACAAGGTATAATTTATTGATATATTTGGGAGCGGGTGGTACGCCTACCACAAGGTATAATTTATTGATATAATTGGGAGCGGGTGGTACGCCTACCACAAGGTATAATTTATTGATATATTGGTGGTACGCCTACCACAAGATATGAAAAGTCTATTGATATATTTGGGAGCGGGTGGTACGCCTACCACAAGAAATGAAATGAAAAAAATGAATTGAGACGTGAAAGTAAGATTTATTCTGTTGAGTCAATTACTCTGGATATTATGAGTTATTGACTGTTATTTCAAGAGCAGAGTCCTTCCTTATAAACGTTCGATAATGTTTTCTACTGTTGTATATGTATATATATATATATATATTTCAACTGTACAGGTTTATGTGGGTGACTGGCCTTAGTCTCGTCACTATTTCACTGGGATAGGCCAGGCACTTACCAGCACATGGGGTCGGTTGTGCTGATACTACACTCTGCGCTTTTTTTGCGCAGATAGAGGTTACAGACAGCAGCAGCGGCAGTAGCACGATTGTGGATATTCCGACTACTGAGACTACGAGGTAGCCTTGCAGGCGTCCGCAAGACCCGTTGTCTCTTCTATCTATGTATTTCATTCTGTTATCTCATGTATTCGAGATAAACAGCTTATATTTCTTTCAAACAATTGTGTGTATTATTCTTAGAAGTTCGTGAGTATTGTGACACCAGTCTTGGGTAGTGTATCATGTTTGGGTTTCTGTATCATATTTGATAAAATTGACTAAGTCTTCCGCTAAGTTTAATTATTCCGCTGTAATTATATGTTTTTAATTTAAAGTCTTAAGAGGAGTTTGGTAACTAATGAAAAAAATGTAAGTAATAGTTGGCTTGCCTAGCTTCCACTAGTAGGCACCATCATGACCCCCGATGGTGGGAAATCCGGGTCGTGACACGAAACTTATCCAAATGGGTCTACTGTAGCCGGTTCTTCAGAACAGACAAAACCCCACATCGCCTTCCTATAGAGCTGACGCCAGGTGTGCATATCACTCAGAGGTAGAGGGCCATCATACTAATGATTGTTGGACTTTGAAACAAGCAATAGAGAATTTAATAGAGCAAGGGAAAATTGTGTTGAAGGATGAGGATGTCCCAAATGTGACCAATAATCCGTTGCCCGCTCACAACAACGGGTCGATAATTGGGATGATTTGTGAAGACGAAGAATTCGATCCAGCACTTAAGGCCATAATTGCTATTGCTGATGTGGAAAGGAACCCAAGGCGGCCCCGAAATAGGAAAAGCGGAAAAGAAGAGTAAAATCACTGAGGTAGAACCAGAAAGGGAAATTGATGCACCTAAGCAAGCCTATGTGGTATGGGGGGCAATTAAGACACTCCGGCTGAATGAGCCAGTGTTTGTTGGACGCATACCACCGAAGTTTAAAGAACGTTAAGAGGAAGATAATGAGGATTTCACGATTAAAGAAAGTGAAGGAAAACATGAGGCAAGGCTCTGCGATACCCACATGGTCGAGCCAGGGAAAGGGACTATCACCGTTGAGGTGGGACCAGACGCTAAACTCCAAAACTGAAAGGCAAGGCCAGGCGGAAGCCCCAGTAGACTTGTCCTGCCGCATTTTTCTACATCCCGAGTTACTTCAGAATAATGAATCGAGATTCGAAATGCACAAAAACGTTAGTTTGAGAAAATGAAACAAAGAATTGGAATAACTGAAGGAAAATTGGTTCGCATACAAATGGGGTGTGTTGTACTCAGGGATTACCCGAGTAATTATCCCAACAAAGAATGGCCCATGCTTGCAACAAGAAAGTGCGGCCCAGGAATCTTGAAATAGAACAACCGGCGTTAAGGTGCATTCCTCCTCATTACCAAGAAACAAAGGGAAAAATTCGCTCATAATTGGAAGGATCCATACATCATCCGGAAAATATCACTGAGAGGAACACTGTATCTGGGAGACATTGAAGGAAATAATCTTGAAACGGCAGTCAATACAGATACAGTATAAAGGTACTATGTCAGGACCTCCTGCAACGTTGGCTTTTGTATAATTGAGATGATGAAGGCTTTCTTTCTTGCTACCCCAAACACTATAAATCCTTTGTAAAACCCTTTGAGCTGGTTATGTTTCTTTTTAGTTCACCCTCTTTGGAACCCGAAATAAAAAAATAAAAAATGAAAAAAAAGAGAAAAGAAAAGAAAAAAAACATATATATGAAGAAAAAAAAAAGACAAAAACAAAAATTATTGCGTTCTGAACTACGTTCTGACTTGATTCCGAAAGGATACGTAGGCAACCTCTCCCTGAGGTTCAGTCACACCAAAACTAAAATCCCAATTTCCCCAAAAGTTGAAACTGGGGCAGATGATATGGCGATTCAGTTTAGATTCGTCTAGATGATTCCAAAGTTGTAATTCTATCCATAATTCTTGTTACCCAAACCAAGTACAAGATCGATGCGGAGAAATAGGAACTGAGAAAACATCATTGTTGCAATCCGAAGCGCCTGGAATGAAAGAAAATAAAATGAGAGAGTCTTATTGGTAAAAATCTTCGGGCACCATAAGACGATGGAAGTTAGAGAAATACAAAATGAGAGAGTTCCCTGGCAAAAACTCAAAAAGAGTGCTATCAGACGACGGTAAGAAGATAAATGAGAGAGGTTGATTGGCGAAAACCCGCAAAAGGCGCTATCAACCGAAAAGGGTATTTCACCACAAGAGGTCCTGACACGGCTCCCTAACTTGGAAACATAGACCCGTTTTGGTTCATAAGGAAATGGGAGTTTGTGACGATCAAGCATCTAGTTCGAGAAGCATGTCATGTCGTTTTAAAGTCAGCATACACCCCAGATAAGTCCTTCTTTTTCCCCGAAAGGGACACTTCTATTTTGATTCATTTTTTCATTCTTTGTTCATTTTTCTTTGAATCCCTTTCGGTTTAACTTGAATTTCAAAACTATTACAAAGAAAGGTGACAGGACCGATTATACAGAATTCCGTCCGGTAAAGAAGAAAAACCCAGCCGCAATGGTGTATTGATACAATCCCCGATTGATCATGATGATTGATTGTTTCCAAAAGAAAGGATGTTAGAAAGGAAGTACAAATCAAAGGCTAAGGTCTTAGAAGAAACGAAATGAGACAGAAAGATAGGGCCCATACAGGAAAATCCTTATAGAAACCCGAGGCTGAACCCAGTTAGTTTGAAAGGAAGTCACCCCCAAAGACAATTGACAGCAAAGTTCTCAATGGAAATGGGGCAAAGATCAAGCAATGAAGATAATCAAGGCCACAAAGTCAACCACTTTTTCAAATAATAAAATGTTCTTTGTTGAAAGCAGGTCTATTTAGTTGTGCAAGAAGAATGTACAGCCTAAAGAAATGAAATACGCGAGCATTGAAATGGCTTTGAAACAAGGAAAATGCCTAAAAGGGGAAGTTTCTTTCAAAAGCTTTATTTTATGCATTTGTTGATGGGTAAAAGGAAAATGCCTAAAGAAGACCCAAAAGGAAGAAGAAAAGAAAGGAAAATGAAAACTCCAAAAAGTGAATCAAATAATGTCAGTCCAATATCTGTTTGAACCCCGGTCAGAAAACCGAGGGTCTTCCGGCCAGAAAGCCGTGAAACATTATTTTGAATTTCGGCCAGAAAGCCGTGAAATTCTTCTTAAAAATCCCGGTCAGAAAACTGAGAATCTCCCAGTCAGAAAATTGCGGAGCCATTTATTAAAACCTCGGTCAGAAAACCGAGGGTCTTTCGGCCAGAAAGCCGTGAAACATTGCTGTTGAATTCCGGCCAGAAAGCCGTGCAACTTTCTTTCGATATCCCGGTCAGAAAACTGAGGATCTCCCAATCAAAAAACTGTGGAGCCATTTCTTAAAACCCCGGTCAGAAAACCGAGGGTCTCCCGGCCAGCAAGCCGTGAAACATTGCTTTTAAATTCCGGCCAGAAAGCCGTGAAACTTTCTTTCGATATCTCGGTCAGAAAACTGAGGATCTCCCAGTCAGAAAATTGTTGAGCCATTTCTTAAAACCCCGGCCAGAAAGCCGAGGATCTTCCAGCCAGAAAGCCGTGAAATAATGCTTTTGAATTCCTGCCAGAAAGCCGTGAAAACTTTCTTTCAAAATCCCGGCCAGAAAGCCGAGGATCTCCCAGTCAGAAAACTGTGGAGCCATTTCTTTTAAACCCCGGCCAAAAATCGAGGGTCTTCCGGCCAGAAAGCCATGAGACGTTGTTTTTGAATTCTGGCCAGAAAGCCGTGAAACTTTTTCTTTCAAAATCCCGGTCAGAAAACCGAGGATCTCCCAGTTAGAAAACTGTGGAGCCATTTCTTTTAAACCCCGGCTAGAAAATCGAGGGTCTTCCAGCTTGAAAGCCGTGAAACGTTGCTTTTGAATTCCGGCCAAAAAACTGAAAACTCTTATTTAAAACCTCGGTCAGAAAACCGAGGATCTTCCGGCCAGAAAGCCATGAAAAAATGCTTTTGAATTCCGGCCAGAAAGCGGTGAAAACTTTCTTTCAAAAAAAACCCGTTCAGAAAACCGAGGATCTCCCAGTCAGAAAACTGCGGAACCATTTCTTCAAAACCTCGGCCAGAAAACCGAGGGTCTCCCGGCCAGAAAACCGTGGAACATTTATTTGCGAAACTAAGGTTTTAAAAAAAAATCAAGATTCTCTTCACCAATACCAAAGATTCTTTTTAATCATTTGCGACTTAGGTTCATTTCTTATCCTTTTTGTTATCGCTTTTGTTCTACGATTGTTTGTATGAGTGTTTCATCATAACGTAATTCGAATTTTGGGAAATGCGATGTCTGTTTTAGTCGAGTTTTAGACTCGGGTGGCCTTGATTCAGGTCTATTTATGCTATTTTTGAGTTGAAAATACTCAGAGATATAGTAAGGCTGGAAATTCTAAGTTTGTATCTTATTGCTGTAGTCATTTAGGCTCTTGTTTGGATTGAATCTGCCAGTTAGCATATTCATGTTAGTGCAATTCTATTTTGCCAGTTAGCCACTTGCTTGTCATTTTTTCTTGTGTTACAAAACTGAGAATGAATGTAAACACTAGCTATTCAATGTCAAGCCTATATGTTTGCTATTTTTTGCTGGTTAGAAGTTGTTAAGGTTGCCCTTGTAATATTGTTCTTTGTGGCTCACCATGTTTGAGAGGATTAAGCGAGTGTTCATGTTTCCGGCATGTCAATTCCATCACTGATCGTCTTAGGCCAATCTTAATCTAAAACTTGGTTAGTCGTGTGTTGATTTATTTCAAAGTCTATTTGTAGCTGCTAATCGAGTTGATACCTGCAGTAGGCTGGAACTTGTTTGAACTATAAGGCACGCTGAAGACTCGCCATGTTGAGGAAGCGAATCTACACAGTTTTAAGTACATAATGTTGTACTTTGGTTTGAAAATTTGTCAATCTATCGGACGGTCTATTGTCTAACTGAAATTCTGTTGGGTTTTGTGATCATTTCATTTATCTAAAACCACTTATGCCTTCTGTCTTCTGTTATTTGCCTTTTGAAAACTTTCAAATTATTTCTTTTAGTTTGCCTTGCTGTGAGGAAAGCTGGAATTAATATTTTTGGTGAAGAATGAAAATTGATCTGCTAGTATAAGAGAAAGGGGCAACGAATTAGTTATTTTAGATTCTAACATATTAGGTTTGGCTGGGTATGTTGATTTTGTTTCAGTTAGTCCCATTAATGAGAGTTTGGTCGATGGTTGAGCCATAAGTCCATGTGATGCAAAATAGCTCGGATGTTTTCAGTAACGCAAGATTGCTTTTGCTTGGTTTAAAACAGTTATGAGCTCGTTATTGGTTATCCTGTGCAATGTTGGTGCTTTGTGCAATTCCTAGTTATATGTTCACTGGCTCGACTAATTGATGTTGTACAAATTTGTGAAGTATTGTAATTTTTACTGTTAAATCCCTTAATTGGATAGGATGGAACATATTTTGATAACAACAAAAATGGTTCGAGATAATAAGGGTTGGGCATGCTACATTTGAGGAAACAATTTAGTAATATTAATTCCTTAATTTGCACCATGTTTGACTTCTTCATTGAAACAGATGCATAACAATTTAATTTTTTTTATAGAACTTATTTTGTTTCTAGCTATTCTTTGCGAATGTCTTTGAAATTGTTATTTATTTTGATCACTTATTATCACGTTTACTCATTCGGTGTGAATAATTCATGAGTCAAATTGATATTTGTTGACAAGCGGAATGCGTTCACGCAACTTCAATCAAATTTTTTTAATAATAATAAAACGTTATTAATTGTGGACATTTTGCGTGACATGATTTTTGACGCGCCAAAAGAAAAGAGTATACGTACTCGTATCTCAATTCTTTAATCACAAACAAATCAAAGTATAATAAAGCGCCACCTTCGAAATTGCACTGTAGGATAACATATTTTAAAATCAGATATTTATCCATTACAATAATTTAAGTGACCGTGCTAGAACCACGGGATCCGGGGGTGCCTAACACCTTCCCTCGGGTCAACAGAATTCCTTACTTATAATTTCTGGTTCGCAGACTTCATTTGGAAAGTAAAAAATTTCCTCGATTTGGGATTTTAATAAATCGGTGACTTGGGACACCATAATTTATTCCAAGTGGCGACTCTGAAATAAATAAATAATCCCATTTCGAATGTTGTCACTTAAATTGGAAAAACTCCCTTGTACCTCTACCCTTCGGGGTAGGCGCGCCAAAAGGAGGTGTGACAATACTTTTTATTTTATTTTTCTTTCTTATATTTTAAATTCAATTATTAAACTGAAATAATTTCAGTTGTCACTTGATCTAATACACTGAATATCACATTGACTATTGTTAAGCACCATAAATTACACAATAACATTCAAAAAATCAACACGTGATTGCCATGCAAACCTTGATCTCATTCCCTATAAATATCAATACACACTCTACCATTAGCAGTACTAAAACTAGTTATAGAGCAGGAAAACGTAATCTGCAACAACCAAATTTCCATATATACTAATCAGAATAAAAATAATAATAAAATATTAAAAAATACAACAAAATTATAAGTGGCGAAAAAGACTTCTTGTACCATGTGATACCAATATGGTATATATGTATACCAACTGAGCATATGATTTCTCTAGAATATTGCTGCGACTATACTACTCTACCAAAATATTAAAGGATGCAATAAAAGTATGAGAAAGTTATATGTACGTATTGCAAGCTAAATATTCACAAAACAACTTGCTCATTTCCTTTACTAAGAGGTATATAAATGTATGGGATCGTTCCAACAATTGCTTATACCTATAAAAACTATTAATACACATAATTTATGTCCATCGGCACACAAAGTTTCAGCATTATTTCAACTCATATTGATATAAATAACTTCATAATAGAATTCACTTAAACGGGTAGCCCACCTCCCAGCCCATCTCCCATAACCCTTACCTATTCTTTCTTTTCCCAATATAACAAGAACACATTAGAAAAACCCCTGCTAGACATTAGCACTGCCGTCAGCCACCCCTCTTCTCTAGCAGAAAACAGCCGCCGCTAACCCTAGAACCCAACAGCTTCCAGCGACCACCCAATCTCCACCCTCACACCCTTTAGTCGCCGCCGATGGTCGCCGACCCACCCCCTCCATCGGCTCTCTTCAACATCAGAACCAACGACACCGGAAAAACTTACACTGTCCTCCATTCACTCACGACAGCCACAAAAAAAACCACTGTCGTTCCCCACCACCCTAGCGCCATATTTCCTTCACAAGAACCACCGCCGGCCACATCTCCTTTCTCCACCACTCTTGCCGCTGGAACTCAACAACCAGCCGCCAGCAGAGAAGAAAAAACCCTAGAACACAAAGAAAAGCCGCCGCGTCTGCTGCTTCACTTCACGCTGCCGCTCCACCAAGCTCGCCGGACGTCCGGCAACAACCTTAAGAGAACAACCGCACTCCAGCAGTACCCCCAACTAAACAGACCCGTCTCCAGACGCCTTCACCAAATCTCATCCGAAATGGCGACCAACAATGGCAAAGGCCATTGACGTGACTGAAACCTTCAAATCCGACATCTCTTCTGAAACCTTCAGACCTGTCCAAGATAACACTTGAACACAAAATTCCCTCAAAGTTACTTTGTTTCCAGTGAAGTCGTCGATTTGTCGAGGTTATCGAGTTTCAGTCAAGTGTTCATCTGCGGCCTAGTTCGATTTTGATTTGTGAAGTTGTTTCACAATTGAAAGTTCAGATCCACAATTTAGCCTTTATGTAGTTGGCTTGTTATCAAACCCCCAGTGTTCAGTGTGATTGAGGTCAAGTTTGGAGTCGAAGACCCGGTGCCGATTCGAATTTCAATTCGATGTTCGTCTAAACTTGCCTCGCAATTAATTTTCAGATTCATTTCTCATTCTTTCTACTCTATTTTACTTGACATCATGATTTTGTTGTTTCATTAGTCTATCCTCACTCTGTTATTGATTGTATGAGTTAGAATGTGATTGCTCTATTCTTGAGTATCTTGGCGATATTTTGTGTTCCATTTTAATGTTGATTATTGTTCATATGTTGTTTAATTGTCTAGTGAATCTTTTTGGATGGGGTTGATACCTAGAATGAGTTCTGGAATGGGAAACTGAACATGCAGAAGAAATTTGACCTTAAATATCTAACTACTTTTATGTAATGCCTTTTTCTTGAAATCGGTAGTAACATGCTTTAGGCCGACAACACTTGGGTAGGCAAGCTTTAGGATTTTACTTTTGATTTTGAGGCGAGAGGTCGTTTTCGTAGTTAAATTTATCCAGGGAATATCCCGAGGGATTTGTACATATTATTATCCGGGGTATGCCCCGAAGAACTATGTAAATATTTTGGAGGTCTTGACAAGCATGGTAAAAAGTCTAGGTATAGGTTATCTTAGGATTTTCTTTTCTTTTCCTTTTCATTTTCTTTTATTAGGTGGAGACGACCTCGAGCCTGTTTGTTTGTATATTTTTCTGTGATTGTTTTACCTCAATTGTATATTCTAATATCCAACCTGATCAAGTACGCAACCGTACCAGTTACGGGATTTGGGGAGTGCCTAACACCTTCTCCCCGAGTCAAATAAATCCCCTTACCCGAATCTCTGGTGCGGACTTATGTTTTGGAGTCCAAAGTGTTTTAAAAGGAAAATCATTTTAAAAACGGTGGCCTGGCACACCGAAACTAATGTCAGGTGGTGACTCTGAGTTATTTCCTTTTGAACACAATTTTTGTCACTTTCAAAATTGAAAACGCTTTTCAAGCATTTTTTATTAAATCTTTTTATTAATTTAAGAGGGTTTAGTGGAAGGTTTGTGGTAAAAAGGGGGTGTGACATCTCCGGCGACTCTGCTGGGGACTTTGCGGGTTCGAGCTAGTACTTGATTTTGTTGGCTTTTAGAATATTTGGTTGAGGTTTTTATGCTTTTTCATTTGCTTTATTTGATTTTTAATATGTTTTTATAATTTTGTTATTTGCTAGCTACTTATTTGTTTACAGTTTTGGCTTTATGTGTTTACTGCTTCATAACTGTCATCATTTACATAACCCCGTCTTCTTTCTGCAACCAGTCTTCCGGATTACGTTTGAGCGTACACGGCCTTTTTGTGATTCACCCGTGTCTTTAGGGGGGTGGCGTGGGAGCGTGGAGTGGGCGGATAGCTAGAGCAGCCGCCATCGACCACGTGCCGCCCCGAATTGCCTTGTCTAGTAAACCCCAAACTTAGGTCAGCCTTTAGGTCATTTTTGCATCATGTCATTTAGACCTAGAAGGGCTCCGTCCCAGGTACCGTGTCCCTTTATAGGAAACTTGTCCAAATTTGGTCAAAATGGGCTCGTGGCCCAAAATGACATGTAATCATCTTATGTGCTAAATGTCGCATCTTTGAGGGTAAAAAGGTTATTTGGCGGACCGATGTTTGGAAAAGAAGGGTGAAAAAATGAAGAAAATAGGGCCCGGATACATTTTTCTTTCACAACTTTTTCAAGAAAAATCCAAAAAAAAGAAGAAAAAGAAAATCCCAAAAGATTTTACATTTTTCCATTATTTTCCAAAAAATAGATAATGGAAAATCCAAAAAAGATTTTACACTTTTCCATATTTTTTTTTCAAAAACTCAAAAAATTGAAAATTAAAAAAATCCAAAAAGATTTTACATTTTTCATTATTTTTCAAAAGACAAAATATAGCTTTTTTTTTTAAATTAATTGCATCTTCCTGAACTACGCGAACCAGATTCTCGTCTCTTGAGGCAAGATACGTAAGCAACCCACATAGGGTCCAGTCTTCCTAGCGTCTTAGGTTCTTGGCTTTGCGGGGTCTTAGCCAAATCTTGCATGTCTAGCCACTTTTGACCACATCGATTATTCTTGCAAAATGGGGCCATTTTTTTGAATGTGGTTCAAAAAAACCCATGTCTTAGGATTTTGAGTCCACAATTAGGTATCATATCAATTTAAGGTCTTTTCTTTTTGAGTTTGCATGTTTAGCCACTTTTGGCCACATCGGTCATTCTTGCAAAATGGGGTTATTTTCGCAAAAGTGGTTCAATTACTCATATATTAGGATTTTGAGTCTACAACTAGGAGTCATATTTCTTTAGGGTCCATCCTTTTGGAGTTTGCATCTTTAGCCAC
This sequence comes from Nicotiana noctiflora, assembly GCA_032618575.1. NCBI lineage: Eukaryota > Viridiplantae > Streptophyta > Magnoliopsida > Solanales > Solanaceae > Nicotiana > Nicotiana noctiflora. Next base: position 21,652 of record JASVEL010009253.1, on the reverse strand, counting down.
TTTTGGGCCATATCGGCCAATTTTGCAAAATGAGCTATTTCTTCAAATTAATTTTTTGGGCCATGGTCATTGAGAGTAAAATACATATAAGCATTAGTAAGGTATTTTCATGTGACGACCCAAAGGGTCATCACTTGTTTTATTAATCATTTCGAGCTTCTGAGGTCTTGAAAACCTCATTTATAGTTGTCTCGATTTGCGTGCACAGTTCGGGCACGAAGCTGGAAAATTTTTATGTTGAAATATGTGAAATATGTGAAAAATTTGAGGAATTTTGATATTAATATTGATATGGTTGACTTTGGTCAATATTTTTTATAAACGGGCCCCGAAACTGTGATTTGACAGTCTTAGAAAATCCGTAGAAAAATATAGAACTTGGGCGTATGCCCGGAATTGAAATCCGAGGTCTAGAACCCCGGTAAAAGAATTTTTCTGTTAAATTGTTTTCTAAAAATGTTTAAGGAAAATGAAAACTGAAATTTGATTGAAAAGTGGTGATATCGGGCTCGTATTTTGGTTCCGACACCCGGTACAGGTCAAATATATTGGTTAAGCGCTTCCTGAAAAGTTTGGTTGAAAACGGACGTCGTTTGACGTGTTTCGGCCTTAAATTGGAAATTTTGGAAATTATGAAATTTGAAAGAATTCTTGAGTTTTAAGGCTCAATTCATTGATTTTGATGTTATTTTGGCGATTTGATCGCGCGAGCAAGTTCGTATGATGTTTTAAGTCAGTGTGCATATTTGGTTTGGGGCCCCGAGGACTCGGTTGAACTTTGGATAGGCCACAAGATCAATTTTTCATGTTAGGAGGTTGCTGTCAGCACCCGGTCTGCAGAGTTCGCAAATGCGAACTTCCCAATATTATGTAGAGTTCGCAAATGCGAACAATAGTTCGCAAATGCGAACTTCCCAATATTCTGCCTGTGTTCGCAAATGCGAACAATAGTTCGCAAATGCGAACTTCCCATATTATGCCTGTGTTCGCAAATGCGAACAAAAGTTCGCAAATGCGAACATCCCAGTTTTGTCTTGGCTTCGCAAATGCGAACAAAAGTTCGCAAATGCGAACTTCCCAGCCTTAGCTTATTTTTCAAACTCCAAAAATTGGTCGGGGTTCGGAATTGCGAACCCATGTTCGCAAATGCGAACACAGAGACCTGTAAATCCCGATTTCCAGCTTCATTTTTTCACATTTCACAACCCAAAAACACCCATTTGCGATTCTTCACGAGCTCCTCTTCTTCAAAACAATTGTAAGTCACTTTTTACTTAATTCTTTCAATTCCTAACAACATTAAACATGTTTTTCAATAGAAATCAAAGGTTTTCATGGTAGAATTTCTTGTTTTTGGTAGAATATAGGGTTTTTCATGAATTAGGAAATTGGACCTCGAATTGAGGTCCGATTTTGAAACAAATCATATACTTGAACTTGTGGGGGAATGGGTAACCGGATTTTGGTCCGAACCCCGAGTTCCGACCATGTGGGCCCGGGGTCGAATTTCACTATTCCGGGCAGAATGTTGTAAAAGTTGAAATTGGCCTTATGAATTAGTTTGTTGAGTAGTATTGATGATATTAAATCAATTGTGTATAGATACGATTGGATTGGAGCCGAATTTGAAAGGAAAAGTCATTGCCACGGATTGAATTGTTCGTAAAACAATTGAGGTAAGTGTTTGTTCTATCCTAGCTTGAAGGAATAGGAATTTAGTTATGTATAAATTGTTGATTAAGAGTTATTGGTGTTATACTGGTAATGGAGAAAAATCGTTGAAATTATTATCAATTATTGGTTCAAACCGATGATTGTAAATATTGTTGATGCAGAGATTATTGGCTAAATGCCGGTAATATATATATTTATGAATTGGGATCGTGTGGCGCGCCGACCACTTATATATTTATGAATTGGGATCATGTGGTGCGCCGACCACTTATATAATAAGAAATGGGATCGTGTGGCACGCCGACCACAAAGTGATTTAAATCTTGGCATTGGCCATAGTTGCCGGTAGCCTATTGATATAATTGGGAGCGGGTGGTACGCCTACCACAAGATATAATTACTTGTGATAGTTGGGAGCGGGTGGTACGCCTACCACGAGATATGAAATGAAAAAGGAATTGAGACATGAAAGTAAGATTTATTCTGTTGACTAGATTATTCTGGATATTACGAGTTATTGACTGTTATTTCAGAGCAGAGTCTTTCCTTATAAATGTTTTTGGTACATGTATATATATATATTGCAACTGTACAGGTTTATGTGGGTGACTGGCCTTAGTCTCATCACTATTTCGCTTGGATAGGCCAGGCACTTACCAACACATGGGGTCGGTTGTGCTGATACTACACTCTGCGCTCTTTTTACGCAGATACAGGTTACGGACATCAGCAGCGATAGTAGTGATTGTGGATATTCCGACTACTGAGACTATGAGGTAGCCTTGCAGGCGTCCGCAGGACCCGTTTTCTCTTCTATCTATGTATTTCATTCTGTTATCTCATGTATTCGAGATGAACAACTTATATTTTCTTTCAGACAATTGTGTGTATTATTCTTAGAAGTTTGTGAGTATTGTGACACCAGTCTTGGGTAGCGTATCATGTTTGGGGTTTTCTTTATCATATTTGATAAGATTGACTAAGTCTTCCACTAAGTTTAATTATTTCGCTGTGATTTATATGTTTTTAATTTTAAAGTCTTAATAAGAATTTGGTAACTAATGGAGGTGTAATTAATATCTGGCTTGCCTAGCTTCCACTAGTAGGCGCCATCATGACCCCTGATGGTGGGAAATCCGAGTCGTGACAAGTTGGTATCAGAGCACTAGGTTGCACAGGTCTCACAACTCACGAACAACCTTAGTAAAGTCTGAAGGATCGGTACAGAGACGTCTGTATTTATCCCCCAGAGGCTACAGAGTTAGGAAAATATTCCCTTTATTCTTTCCGGTCATGCGACTTGATCTTTCAAATGTTAATTGAATTTCTACTCTATTCTTCCGCAGATGGAAAGAACACGTGCATCCTCATCTACTGACCAGCAGCCCGAGGTCCCAGCAGCGACAGCTCCTGCTAGGGGCAGAGGCCGAGGTCGAGGTCGTCCTAGAGGCCAAGGTAGGGGCAGAGCTCAGCCCCGAGCAGCAGCACGAGTGGCAGAACCTTAGGCTCATATCGAGGAGGAAGTTCCAGCCCCAGCAGCTCTAGTAGGCCCAGCTCGGGTCCCGGGAGGAGTTTTGTTTTCACCGGATCTTCAGGATGCTTTGGTCCGGATAGCAGGTTTTATGGACAATATCACCAGAGCAGGTTTATTACCAGTAGCACCAGCCACTTCTCAGGCTGGAGGAGGTAATCAGACTCCTGCTACGCGCACTCCGGAGCCAGTAATTCCTCAGGCTCAGGTTCCTGTGGTTCAGCTAGTTGAGGCAGCTCAGCTGTTATTGTGACTCCGTCTAATGATGGTGCAGCTATGTCCGCTGACGCGTTATGGAGATTGGAAAGGTTTACCAAGCTGTTCACTACCACATTCAGTGGCACGCCTTCAGAGGATCCACAGGATTTCCTATATAGCTGCCACGAGGTTCTACGTACTATGGGCATTGTGGAGACTAATGGTGTGGACTTTGCTACTTTTCGATTATCTGGTTCTGCCAAGACTTGGTGGAGGGATTATTGTCTATCCAGGCCAGCGGGATCATCATCTTTGACTTGTGGGCAATTTGCAGAATTATTCTTGGCAAAGTTCCTTCCAGCAACTCAGCGGGAGGTTCTGCGCAGACAATTTGAGCGTCTTCATGAGGGTTCTATGTCTGTCACACAGTACGAGACTAGGTTCGTGGACCTGGCTCGTCATGCTATTATCATACTTCCCACAGATCGAGAAAGGGTGAGAAGGTTTATTGATGGCTTGAATCAGCCAATTCGACTACAGATGGCTTTGGGGGCAGGAACTGAAATCACTTTTCAGGAGGCGGCTAATGCAGCCCGCCGGATCGAGATGGCTCTGTCACAGGGAGCAAGACATGGATCGGATAAGAGATCTCGTAATTCGGGTAGATTCAGTGGTACCTCGTCTGGAGATAGAGATTTTCATGATAGAGGCCATCCTCCTAGGCCTTATCAGTTAGCTCTTCAAGTTTCTCATGATGCTTCAGGTGATAGTAATTCTCAGCCACGTTACTCTGATCAGCAGCCTATCAGTGCACCACCACTTCGCTATTTTCAGCGGCCGATGGCTTGTTTTACGTGCGGTGATCTTAGGCACATTGCAAAGTATTGCCCTCGAGCTTCTGACAGATCTCAGCAGCAGGGTTCTCATGCCATGATTCAGGCCCCAGTTCCCTCACAGCCTGCCCAGCCGGCTAGAGGCGGAGGTAGAGGACATAGAGGTGGAGGTAGAGGTCATAGAGGTGGAGCTCGGACCGATAGAGGTAGAGACCAGCCAGCAGCTGATCGTCCTAGAGATACTGCTCAGGGTGGTGGGGCACAGCCCCGATGTTATGCACTCCCCGCCAGACCAGAGGCTGAGTCTTCTGATGCAGTCATTACAGGTCTTATTTTGGTTTGTGATAGAAAGGCATCAGCATTATTTGACCCTAGGTTTACATATTCGTACGTGTCTTCCTATTTTGCACCATACTTGATTCAGCCCAGTGATCCACTGAGTGTTCCTGTTCATGTATCTACACCAGTAGGCGATTCTATTGTGGTTGATCGAGTTCATCGGTCATGTATTATAGTAATTGAGGGTCTCGAGACCCGTGCTGATTTATTACTCCTAAATATGGTGGATTTTGATATCATATTAGGCATGGACTGGCTATCTCCTTATCATGCTATTTTAGATTGCCATGCCAAGACTGTGACTTTAGCTCTGCCGAATTTGCCTCGTATAGAGTGGAAAGGAATTTCAGGTCATACTGGTCGCAATGTTATTCTTATGTTAAGGCTCAGCGTATGGTTGGGAAAGGATGCTTGGCTTATTTGGCCTATGTCCGTGATTCCCAATATTCTGCCTGTGTTCCCAATATTCTGCCTGTGTTCGCAAATGCGAAGAATAGTTCGCAAATGCGAACTTCCCTTATTTTCTGCCTGTGTTCGCAAATGCGAACAATAGTTCGCAAATGCGAACTTCCCATATTATGCATGTGTTCGCAAATGCGAACAAAAGTTCGCAAATGCGAACATCCCAGTTTTGTCTTGGCTTCGCAAATGCGAACAAAAGTTCGCAAATGTGAACTTCCCAGCCTTAGCTTATTTTTCAAACTCCAGAAATTGGTCGGGGTTCACAATTGCGAACCCATGTTCGCAAATGCGAACACAGAGACCTGTAAATCCCGATTTCCAGCTTCATTTTTTCACATTTCATAACCCAAAAACACCCATTGACGATTTTTCACGAACTCCCTCTTCTTCAAAACAATTGTAAGTCACTTTTTACTTAATTCTTTCAATTCCTAACAACATTAAACATGTTTTTCAATAAAAATCAAAGGTTTTCATGGTAGAATTTTTTGTGTTTGGTAGAATATAGGGTTTTTCATGAATTAGGAAATTGGACCTCGAATTGAGGTCCGATTTTGAAACAAATCATATACTTGAACTCGTGGGGGAATGGGTAACCGGATTTTGGTCCGAACCCCGAGTTCCGACCATGTGGGCCCGGGGTCGAATTTCACTATTCCGGGCAGAATGTTGTAAAAGTTGAAATTGACCTTATGAATTAGTTTGTTGAGTAGTATTGATGATATTAAATCAATTGTATATAGATACGATTGGATTGGAGCCGAATTTGAAAGGAAAAGGCATTACCACAGATTGAATTGTTCGTAAAACAATTGAGGTAAGTGTTTGTTCTATCCTAGCTTGAAGGAATAGGAATTTAGTTATGTATAAATTGTTGATTAAGAGTTATTGGTGTTATACCGGTAATGGAGATAAATCGTTGAAATTATTATCAATTATTGGTTCAAAACCGGTGATTATAAATATTGTTGATGTAGAGATTATTGGCTAAATGCCGGTAATTGTAACGACCCGGCCCGTCGTTACGGGAATTACCACCCCGTTACCTTGCAATTACATATCTTATGCTTTGATAACAGTATTAGAGTATATCGGGTGAGTTAGGAGTGATTTGGATTGAAAATGAAACAAATAGCATGTTTGAAGAAAGCTTGAATATGAAAAGTCAACCAAGAGTTGACTATTGAGTTAGAGTGCTCGGAACCGGATTCTGATGATTCGACTAGTTCCGGAGGATCATTTATGACTTAGGAGAACAATCGGAATTGAATTCGGAGGTCCGGTGTAGTTTTAGGCTTGAATTGGCGAAGGTTGAATTTTGGCGAAATCCGGATGGTAGGTGATATTTTGATCCGGGGGTCGGAATGGAATTCCGACAATTTCTGTAGCTTCTTTATGTGATTTTGGATATGTCTGCAAATTTTCAGGTCATTCGGACATCGTTTGATCGGGTTTTGGATTGAATGTTAGTTTTGAAAGTTTTGAAGAAACTTAGGCTTGAATCCGTGAGTAAATGGAGATTTTGATGTTTAGTGTGGTGTTTTTATGATTGGAACAAGTTCGTATCATGTTTTGGAATATGTTGGTGGTTTTCGTTGGGGTCCCGGGGGTCTCGGGATGAATTCGGGGGTCCAAACGGACCATTTAGAGCCAAAGTGAGCAGCTGATTGCTGCACTAATTGCAGCAGATTTTCAGCAATTTTCGGCTACTTTGAGAGCTAATATCTTGTAATCTATAAGGAATCACAAAAAGTGCAAAACATGAAAGTTGTAGAACATCGTGTCTAGTTTCCAGAAAGCTAAATAACTCGTAATTTGGACATCTGTACTACAAGTTATGATCGACGGAAAATGACTGCTGGAGCTATAGGATGTACAACTTGTACAGCGCAGCAGGGTACAACCCAACGAAGCACAGACAGATTCTTTATTACACGAAATTGGGTTATTTCTTTCATTGATTTCATTTCGTTTGGATGATTTTGGAGAGCTTCAAGAGGGGATTTCACCGGGTATACATCGGAGGTAAGATTCTTGACTCAAAAACATAATTTTATGGTAGAATTAACATCAATCTTCATGAAATTGGGTTGAAATCTTGAAGAAATGTGGCCTAAATATTGAAAACGGGAATTTTGGATTTGGAGGGCCATTTGAACTCCGATTTCGATAAATTTTATATGCACGGACTCGTGGTGAGATAAGGATCGCGTTGGTACTAATTTCGGAATTTTCCGAGCAGTTGGGTTTTACCAACTTAGTGTATTTATGCGAATTTCATGTAAATTGAAGTGGGTTATGATTCTTTGACCCGTATTTGATATAATTATTGTTATTTGACTAGATTCTACACACGAGATAGCGAATTTCAAAGGAAAAGGCATCGCGGACGAGTCTACGACCGGATAGAGGTGAGTAGTTTGTGTATATGGTAGCCTGAGGGTTCGAAACCCCGGCTTAGCACATTGTGACGCTAGTAGGGCGTGGCTCGCACACCGTGGCAGGTGCGGGATTGATTGTGATTAGGGATTGAGACTTGGTCCATCCCGAATGTGAATAATATGTTGTTAGTGTTGGAAATACACTGTATTTGATATATTTGTGGGCTGTAAGCCTTGTTTGGGGCCTTATGCCGATCTGTAGCGTCCTTAGAGGACAATATTTATGTGATAGCTATAATTGCTTAAATCATTGATCTCAATCCTGGAAATTGAAATCACACTTTTGAAATGCTAAGTCACCGGCTTTTGCAAATTTAATAAAGTTTAAGTATTTTTCATAAATTATGAGTTGAAAACTGGAATTAAGAAAAATGAACTGTTTTGTGACTTAATTGCTTATTGTGGACTGAGCATGGGATCGGGCTGCACGCCGCAATGGTTGATATGAGGATCGGGCTGCACGCCGCAGCAGTATTGCGCTTGGGCTGTAGGAGCCCCTCCGGAGTCTGTACACACCCCCAGTGAGCGCCGTCGACGTTAAAGTGGATCGGGCTACACGCCGTAGCGGTTATGTGCATTGCATTGCATTGCATCTGTATTTGTTGAATTACTCTGTAGTAGATGTATTGTATTGTTGCTGCTAGTTCGTAGAAGATTCGGACTGTAATGTAGCTTCATATTGTGGTATTTTGTGGATTTCTTACTGTCAGCTACTTATATATATATTTGTTACTCACTGAGTACCTAGTACTCACCCATACTCCCTGCACCTTTTGTGTGCAGACTCAGGTACTCAGGAGCAGTAGACATGCAAATTCCAGCGGTTGCAGTGTCACATCGAGTTGCTGAGGTAGCTGCCTACGTTCGCAGAACCTAACTTCTCCTCTCCTTTCCAGTTGTTATTTTGTATTTTGTATTCAGACTTGAGTATTTCTATACAAACACTCGAGGTAAGTGTTTGTTCTATCCTAGTTTGTAGGAATAGGAATTCAGTTATGAATAAATTGTTGATTTAGAGTTATTGGTGTTATGCCAGAAATGAAGATAAATTGTTGAAATTATTATCAATTATTGGTTTAAAACCGGTAATTATAAATATTGTTGATATAGAGATTATTGGCTAAATGACGGTAATATATATATTTATGAATTGGGATCGTGTGGCGCGCCGACCACTTATATATTTATGAATTGGGATCGTGTGGCGCGCCGACCACTTATATAATAAGAAATGGGATCGTGTGGCACGCCGACCACAAAGTGGTTTAAATCTTGGCATTGGCCATAGTTGCCGGTAGCCTATTGATATAATTGGGAGCGGGTGGTACGCCTACCACAAGATATAATTACTGTGATAGTTGGGAGCGGGTGGTACGCCTACCACGAGATATGAAATGAAAAAGGAATTGAGACATGAAAGTAAAATTTATTCTGTTGACTAGATTATTCTGGATATTACGAGTTATTGACTGTTATTTCAGAGCAGAGTCTTTCCTTATAAATGTTTTTGGTACATATATATATATATATATATATATATATTGCAACTGTACAGGTTTATGTGGGTGACTGGCCTTAGTCTCGTCACTATTTCGCTGGGATAGGCCAGGCACTTACCGGCACATGGGGTCGGTTGTGCTGACACTATACTCTGCGCTCTTTTTGCGCAGATACAGGTTACGGACAACAGCAACGGCAGTAGCACGATTGTGGATATTCCGACGAGACTACGAGGTAGCCTTGCAGGCGTCCGCAGGACCCGTTGTCTCTTCTATCTATGTATTTCATTCTGTTATCTCATGTATTCGAGATGAACAGCTTATATTTTCTTTCAGACAATTGTGTGTATTATTCTTAGAAGTTCGTGAGTATTGTGACACCAGTCTTGGGTAGCGTATCATGTTTGGGGTTTTCTTTATCATATTTGATAAGATTGACTAAGTCTTCCACTAAGTTTAATTATTCCGCTGTGATTTATATGTTTTTAATTTTAAAGTCTTAATAAGAATTTGGTAACTAATGGAGGTGTAATTAATATCTGGCTTGCCTAGCTTCCACTAGTAGGCGCCATCATGACCCCTGATGGTGGGAAATCCGGGTCGTGACATTTCATATAAGAGTAGTCACCTTTGTTGAGTTTGCACTAATAGCCATCATTGGCCACATAGGTTAATTTTTAAAAATAGCTCAATCGTGTCTAGTATGTGTCCAATAGAAAGTGTCGTGGTGTCGCATAATGTCTTGAGTCACTGATTCACTTGATCTTATTTTTTTTCATTCAGGTATGGAGCAATTTTCTAGAGTTTGAGCATGACAAATATCCCAGGACCATTCTAGTCAAGACTATTACATGCACGAGCTGCTTGAGAATTTTTATTTTTTATTTATTTTTTTAGTCTATCTTATGTTGTTTTCAAAATTTAGTCTTGTACAATAGTATCAAGTCTGTCAGTCTAGTTAAGATTGTCTAGCCTTTTATTATAGTACTTCTTATTTTGTATTTGAAAAACAAAAAAATTTATTATAAATGAAAATCCAAAAAGATTTTATTCTTATTTTATTTTATCCATTACTTTTCAAGAACTACACATGATCTGATTCATGGGGGGCATGATACGTAGGCAACCTACATAGGGTTCGATCGAATCATTTTTTCTGAAAACTAAAAAAAGAAAAAAAAGAAAAAAAGGAAGAAAAAGAAAAAAAGAGAATGAATTGTGGATGTGATAAATGAGAGGAAAGAAAAGAACGATAATTAAAAGAAAAGGAAAGGAAGGAAAACGAACCATCCAAGAAGTGATGGAAAAGAAAGAAAAAGAAGGTTGAAGTGAACAAAATTGGGATGATGCCAAATGACCTTCTGACCCACGAAGCCATTCTAGAACCGTTAATTGTTGTTAGGGGCATTGCACGTAATGTGATATTTCTATCTGATAAATGTCCTAACGCTAACGTGTTGGCTTTGTTTTGCTCCTCGTTGTTACTTTCATTATAACAGAGGGTGGTTAGTTTGTGGCACTTGGTGATTTGTTCACACAACACAAGGTCAAAAGAGCAAGGTACCCATGACTAGCAAAGACTTTGACACAACAGTTGTTAACCCGTCGAGGGAGGTTGAGATGTCGGAATCTGAATTGAAGGAGGAGGTCCAGAGATTGAAGCTACAAATGGAAGAAATGTATCGGTCTTGGATCAAGGGGCATCCTCCACCTTTATTCACCACTAACCACATTGAAAACCTTACAACTATCCCACCACTATCACAGGCCCAGGCTCCCACTACTGTTGATCTTTCTTCTCAACATGCATCTGGATTTACCCATTACCACAATCACCCTGGCACTTCCTCCCAAATTTTCCATGCTCCACCAACTAAAACAATCTCATACCCTGCTCCGACATCTGCTCCTATTTTTGTAGCTCATCCATCAACTACTCTTATTCGATCCTCTAGCGAGACTGCGTTCAAAGCTCCCAATGCCCAAGGAAAGAGACCCAAGGAAAGTTATAAGGAGTTTTGATTCAATTGGAACAAACAAGTCACTGATATCAGTTCTCTGATTGATAGGAATGATGTTGCTGAGCCCCGCCAACTACATGATCCAGTAAGCATTCCTGCTAAATGCTTTCAACCTCAATACCGACCCCATAAATATCCTCATACTCCAAATAATCCTCCCCAATACTACTTTCCTCCACAGAATCCCCAAAGGAATACCTCACTTTTGCAGTACTCTATCCACAATGCACCACCATATGCTCCATACTCACAAAATCTGCAACGACTTGCACCGCCTCCACAGACATCTTGCCCACCTGTACAAGCATATCAACCCCTACCCAAAAGAGGTTCCAACCAAGGCCGGAGTACAAAGTGAAAAGGCAGCAGCAAAGAGAAAGGTCTTTCACTCCAATTGGAGAATCCTACACAAGCTTGTTTAAAAGGTTAAAACAGTCTGGCCTAATTGAGCCGTTCCTCGGCTATACTCCAGACCCATATGCAAAAGGTTTTGATCCTACTGTGCGGTGCATGTACCAGTCCAATGTCCAAGGGCATAGCATTGAAGATTTTCGTGCTTTGAAAAGGGAGATAGAAAGAATGATTCAAGAAGGGATAATTGTGGTCCACGATAGTGACACCCAAGTCATTGCACACAATCCTTTACCTGCACACGATGATGCAAGCTTTGTGGGAAAGATGCATGGTGACATGGAGTATGGGAAACCTCTTAGAAAGTTGTTGACTGACGTTAATGATATTCAAATTGGTGAAAGTCCCGGCAATTTTGATGTGCAATCTAGTGGCTAATATTTTGAGCTTGGTAATTAGAAAGACACTCCTTTCTTGGTTGGCCAGGGAGGAGTTTTGGTGGTTTATTTTATTGTCATTTCTTCTTGTCCGGGTTATTTTAGGGTTATAATCTAGATATTATCTTGTGGCTCAAACTCTTCTTCTTCTTCTTCTTCTTCTTCCTTCTTCTTCTTCTTCTTCTTCTTCTTCTTCTTCTTCTTCTTCTTCTTCTTCTTCTTCTTCTTCTTCTTCTTCTTCTTCTCATTTTGTCTAGTTTGTTTAGTTGTAGTAACTTGTCTGTTTTTTATGTTTTGAGTTTTTCCAAATTCCAAACCAAACAGGATGAAATCTCACGGTTCATTCGCGACCGCGAATATACCGCGAAAAAAGAGTCCTGCAGAAGATTTTTGAACTTCAGAGGGCTTGACTGTTTGCGGTCCATTCGCGACCGCGAACGAATCGCGAACACTACCGAAAATTTGAAGGCCCACTTTGTCAAAACTCAAATTTTGTGACCTAAACCCTCTATATAAGCCTAGATTTCGCCCAAGAGAGGCAAGCATTGTATTATTCCCTACTTTTGCAAGATAATTAGTAAGAGAGAACTCTCTCAACTTATTTCTTTACTTTATCTTGATTCTTTGATTATGAATTCAATTATTATTCTTGTTTCTTTGATTATAAATAGCTAATTCCTTATCTAAGGTTTTGATGGAACCTATTGAGTGATGAACTTCTAGTTTATGTGATTACAAATTGTTAGCTAGATTTCTATTTGTTCAACTTCGTTCTTGTTGTAGTTAATTGGTAGAGCTCCCAATTTGTTATACCTATTTAGTGTGCATAACTTGGAAAAGAGTGCATATTTAGGTATATTATTTAACAACACCACACCTAGGTTATTGGAGAAATCTATAACTTTAGGCGTAAAGGCGGGATTAGGAATAACGAAGCCTTGGGTGCAATCTAAAGTGAACTATTCAAATTAAAGCTAGCTAGGGTAGCTCGGGAGAGTGCACTAGTAAATTATTGTAGTTGCTCGGGAGAGAATTACGGTAAAAATAGCGTTCATGATTGATAGAATATATTAACAATTTGTATGAGCATAAACAGAAGGGATTCCATCAATAGGGGAAATCAATACCTTAGTTTTTCTCTATATTATATACCCAACATTCAATTCTTTCTTTTAAGTCTTTTAATTCTTGCAAAGTTAGTTATTAGAAAAAACTCACAAAAAAGATACTCAAAGTTTGGGAACTTGCTTCAGAAGTGTTCTTGGGTTGTGAAAGTTGCAGTTGGTAGGTTAATTCCCCGTGGGATCGATTCTGGACTTATTTAACCAGGTTATATTGACTACGACCATTGCTTGGACGTGAATTAGGAATCGCGAGACTTTGTTAAATATCTAATCTCGTTACTTATATATCGATTCATCCTTTTTGCTTGCTTTGATGGACCAATAGCTAAATATTGAATTTCTTCGGATATTTGCCCACCGGCCATATGTATCTTCTCAACCTGCCAATTAAACTTAAAGATATGATTGAAAATAAATATCATTACAACTCTAATAATATATTTGGAAAACAATTAGCCGGTTCATAACTACGTGTTTTATAAACTATATATGAAACTTTTCATTGTGAAGCTGAACCACTTAATGTCTGGATAGACGGGGATTGGCCTTCTTGATTTCTTTTATATGCTCACTGCCATAAGTAAAACATGTAGAACTTAATAAATAAACTACAAATATTATTACTTATTAAATTAATTACAAAATATAAATAATTATTTAACACTTACTCGCGATATGGAGTTGTGGAGGCAGAATTAAATAAAACATATCTGTGTGCTTGGGCATGTGTAATGTCATCAAGCCTAAACCCTATCTCTTTACATGATCGATGACCCACTTGATTAGCTGCTTCATTAGACGAAACATAATTTCTTAAAGGCCTGCTCAACTTTGTCTCCACGTCATGTAGATATCTTGAGCAGAACGTCATGCACTCTTCTATCCAATATCCCTCTGCAACTAACTTTCTAGACAACTTTTACTCCTTACACAGTTTTTAAGAGTAAGCAAGTACCTACAATAGAAAATTTTCATAATAGTTAATTAAAATTCTTTACAATTACTATGAAATAAAGTAAAAAAATAGTACCTTTCAAATGACCACATTGAACGATATTGTGAGGGCCCACCAATCATTGCTTCTTTAGCTAAATGGACGACTAGATGTTCAATGATATCAAAAAAGGATGGAGGAAATATTCTCTCCAAATGACAAAGGGTTATTGCAACTCGATCTTGGAGATTTTCTAACTCAGCTTTGCTCATAACTGTAGAACAAATACCCCTAAAAAAGTTACTTAACTCGATCAACGGCTTCAAGACATTCATCGGAAGGAGATCTCACAAGGCAAAAGGAAGGAGTTGTTGCATTAAAATATCGCAATCATGACTCTTCAATCCATGCATAGTGCGTTGCTTAATATTAACACAACGTGAGATATTTGAATCATATCCATCTGGTACTTTCACATCTCTTAAAACTTGCAAGAGCATTTCTTTTTGCGCATTACTCAATGTGAAACATGCTGGAGGTAGATAATATTTGCCATTAGATCTTTTCTTAGGGTGCAATGCCTTTCGAATCCCCATCTCTTTCAAATCCAAACGAGAATTTAAATTGTCTTTTCCTCTACCATCTATATTTAGTAATGTCCAAAATATATTGTCAAATACATTCTTTTCAATATGCATTGTGTCAAGATTATGACGAATCATATTGTCTTTCGAGTAGTCTAACTCAAAAAATATGATCTTTTTCTTCCACAAATTTTGCAATACAACATCATCAACTTGATTAAAATCATTTCATTTTCTTTTATTAGATTTGGTCGATGGACCTTTTTCAAAATTATTTTTAATTTCTTTCAATTGCTCAAGAACCTCAATACCTTACAACCGTTTAGGTGCTACCTCCAACTCCAACTCCTTAAAACCATTAAATGTAACTTTATATTTTCGAAACTTGTGCCCATTGGGTAACCATCTCCTATGTGACATGAAGCAATATTTTCGCCCATTTTCCAATCTCAAAAATTTAGTTTTCGTCAGGCAACATGGACAAGCATATCTTGTTTTCACACCATACCCCGATAAGTTACCCAGTGCTGGAAAATCATTGATTGTCCAAAGCAATGAAGCACACATTTGAAACATATGGTTGTTTGATACATCATAAGTTTCAACACCAACCCACAATTCTTTTAACTCATCAATTAAGGGTCGAAGATAGACATCAATATCATTTCCAGGTGCATGAGGGCCATCAATAATTATTGACAATATCATATATGGTTGCTTCATGCATAACCATGGTGGAAAGTTATATGGAACCAAGACAACTGGCTATGTGTTATGTGAGATAGATAGAGACTTGAAAGGATTAAGGCCATCTGAAGCCAGCACAAGTCTAACATTCCTAGGATCTTGAGAAAAACTTGGATGCAATTCATCAAAAATTTTCCAAGGAATACTATCAGCAGGGTGCCGCATTACCCCATCTCTAGTGCGACCTTCAGCGTGCCATCTCATTTGAGTAAATGTTTTAGATGACATGAATAACCGTTGAAGCCTTGGTATCAACGGAAAGTATCTAAACACCTTTGCTAGAATTTTTGAGGTTTCCATACTACTACTTGATTCACCTTTAAACTGTTTGTACCTCGAAGTTTTGCAAAACTTACAATCTATTCTATCTTTTGTCTCATTCCAGTAGATCATACAATCATTCGGACATGCATGTATTTTTTTACATTTAAGTCCTAAATCTTTAATAATTTTCTTGGCATCATTAAAGGACTTAGGTAATATTTCACCTTCAGGAAACACATCTTTTAGCAACTCTAGCAACATGGAAAAAGAATTGTTACTCCACCCATTGAGACACTTTACATGCAATAGACGAACAAGAAAAGAAAGCAGTGAGTATTTGCTTCTACGATATAATTCACACTCAGCTTCTTTTAGTAAGTTAAAAAAAAATTCAGTCTTCTTATCAAACCCCTTCCTATGATGATTTGACCCGCCAAATCCATCACAATTAGAGTCCATATCAACAAAGTCACTAGTAGGAGGAACTCCAAAAGCATCATGTACCAAGGCTTGCATTTCATTACCTTTATCTGATTAATAGAAATTGATGAATATGATATCTCAAGATGAAAAATCCAAGTAGTGTAACTAGTTAGAAAACCATCAACCACTATGTGTTCGACAATTAGATCTTTTGACACAAATTTTATATTACGACACTTTCGACATGGACACAAGATTTCAGATGCATTAGGCCTATCGAGTGACGCAAACTGAACAAACTCTTTGGCTCCGATCTCATATAAGGGATCGTTCCTATTCAATATGTTTATCCAACTCTTATCCATTAACAGTATTACCTATACATATAGCATCAAAGAATCAACATCAGTAATCATCCTTGTACTTAATCTAGTGTGATTAAGTTATACACCATCAGTAGATACACTTAGAACTTCAGATAAGATTTACGGCAGTGGAAAGAGTTTTTACAGAAAGTTCAAATATACTCTACAAATAAACTTAAAAGAGTCTAAATAACTAGGAAAAGAAAAAATCAGGTAAGCACTTCAAAAGACAAAAATACTTTCTTTTAACTATTAGAGTATAAAGAATTAGAATTATATAGTATTAAATTAAACATAAGATAGATAAGAACCTGCAAAATCTTCGCCAAGAGTCTGAACCCTATATCTATGTTCTTCAAACAGCTTGCCTCTCTTTTCTCGTTTCCTTAAATCTCCAATTAAATTTCCCAAGCGTACTGCAAAATTAGGTTATTTGAAGAGTTCTAACAAATAAAGGAAACTGTAATTTTAGAATTAGGAGGAGGGAAGCTGAAAATCTTTACCGCCAAAATCTTTTCCTTCTAAATCCCCCATACTCTCCACACATAGCTTCTTTCGGAACCACGATTTGTAAAGGATGAATATATTGCGGAGATAGAAATCAAATTTGACTAAAATTAGAATGGGTTCGATAAAATATTGAGCCAATTTGAAACCCCCCATCTTAGGTCTTGAGGCTTGGCCGTCTGAGGTCTAAGCTATTCAGTGACCTTTGGTCTCCTTTTACATATTCTTTAATTTTGTTTACTTTATTTTTACATTCAACATTTAACAAGTACTAATAATATTATTGACTCAATGTAATATTTTAATTTTTTAACTTACAGAATATTATAATAATAAGAACAATATAAAGTACATTAAAAGTCTAAAATTTTACGAAGATAAAAAAAATTTGTAGAAAATAAACTATCTAACATGTTTTTGCAAGTATAAATATTTATGAAATACAAATCAAATAAAATGGTTTAAATTTTAAATAAATAATAAAAACAATTTAAAAATATTATCAACTATACATTATTGCCTTCCTAAAACGTAAATAATAATTAATAAATTATGTTATAGTAATTTAAATTTTACTCCTTCATAAATAAATACATAATTACTTACAAATTATAAAATTATAAAGTCTAATATTTAAAGAGACACAAAACTAAGAAATGGAGACACAAAACAAATATTAAGATATTTTATATCAACTATTATTGTTTTTGTGACACTTAATACAAAACGTCATTGTTTTCATGACATTTGTATTCTTACAACACTTTGATTGAAATGTCATCATTTTTACTACATTTTGTTACAAATGTCATTATTTTTACAACATTTTGTAAAAAATGTCACTATCTTTATAACATTTTGTCATAAATGTCGAGAAATTCATATTTTTATGACATTTATTTTAAATGTCACTAAATAAATGTCGTCGTATCATTACTTTCTTGTAGTGACAAATCCAAATTGGGCTCAGAGTATTTGTGTGGTTAAAAAAAACTTCTCATTAAGAGTAGAATTATAAGTTTAAGTTAAATTGCTACCAAATTTAAAAATAGTTCATTCTTTATGGAACGGACAAAAAAAGAAATAGGTTCACATAAACTCTAACTTTTTTGGTCTCCCCCAACCAAAATCCACAGCATAAAAGTCATGTTTTGGTGATCCAGTAACTGAAACTATTCGGTTCCAATTTATGGTGTTCAATTCCTTTGAAAAATCCCCATTCAAGATTGATTCTTCAGCCTTCATGTTTTTCTTAATGGTTTCTCCAATTGATTCCGCAGCAATTATAAAGCCTTCCGTTCCAGCTAAGTCAACATGCTTTGTTTTTGCAATGTACGCCAATACGCAGTTCCCAAAGTAAGTTGGAGGAAGTGGCGGATTGAACTGCCCTCTCGAATCTGCAGCGAATACAAAGAACTCCACTCCATTCTCATCTATATCTTCCCCTATTGCAGCTTCTGATTTTATTAAACAAGTCTATATATAAACACACGTTCTTGAACTTCCCGATGTCATCCTGTGTTATAATAAATGTACCTCGAACTTTATTGGAAGGAGTCACAATGTCACGCATATCTAGCTTATTCTTCTTCATTTCATCCCATATTGACATTGCTTGTCTATAAGGGTCTTTGATTACAGACCTATCATAAAACGGAGTGAACTCATTAGTTAAGAGTTTCTCATCTCTACCGAATTTGTTGAGCAAAGCCCATGCTCTTACAAACCGTACTATGGTAGATCCATCACCGACAACGTGATAGTTAGTGAAACCGATGGATATTTTTTACCATGATTGGGGAAAAGAGTCACTTGAATGGCTAAGACCGGGGCTAATTGGACCCCTGATCCATGCCTAGGTCCTGCCATCTGTGGAACCAAGTGATAAAAATCCTTAACATTTTGAAAATCATTACCAACGAGACAATTAAAATCTATATCAGTCTCAGAAAAAGTAACAGATATAGAATCTCCTGTAACATAACGCAACTCAGGATAACCGCTCGAAGTTAGTGGACAAACAACGTGGCCAGCTAAAGGTATGTAGTGTTTGAGAGTGACGGAGAGTGAATCTTTAAGATTAGGAATAATAGTTTGAACGAAATCGGGTTTGGACACGCGGAGTTTGTAGAATAAAATCCGCCGCATACGGTGGAAAGATAACCATGGATAATCAAAATATGTGAGAGGAAGTGTGAGCTCAGCTGCACTGCCGGGAGGTGGCCCAACTTGACATTGCTCAATAACAGATGCCATTATAACATTAAGTTACAAATGGCTTATCAATGTATAGACGTTTAAATTGTTCTCAAGAGGGTACGTCCTCCTTAAAAGCGATGGAAACGTTGGTCCCTGGACAAGTTGGTATCAGAGCTCTAGGTTCATAGGTGTTATGAGTCACAAGTAGGTTTAATAGAGTCTCTGGATCGGTATGGAGACTTCTGTACTAATCTTCAAAGAGCTATGAAACTTGTAGGAAAAACTTCACTTCTTTGATTCCTTATGGTGCCCCCCTGCTAGATCCGCGCGAAGACGGGCACGTGGTGCCACCAGAGCATCTGCCCGAGCGGTGATAGAGGAGAAACCAGTAGCTCTAGTTAGAGGGCAGGCACATGAGATGCCAATTACTACCCCTGCATTTCAAGAAACCATCGCCCAGTTCTTGAGCATGTTTTGTACTTTAGATCAGGTGGGGTTGATTCCACTTAATCAGCCACATCTCAAGTGGGGCGAGGGGTACAGACCCCCGCAGCCCGTACCTCGGAGCAACGGGTCCGTGTTAACCAGGTCCCAGAAGTCATACTAGTGCAACCGGTTGTCCCAGTTCAGCGCGAGGTTTGGGGAGGAGGAGTTGAGGCTCGAGAGAAGTACCACCCTCCTACTTATCTGCTACATAAGTAATTCATTAAGTACTTCTTGTTATTCTTTAGTGCAATTAATTTAGATGAAAAATCGCTACTTTTCAAAAATTATATTCAGGTTCAAAATATGTTTACCTATTCCGAAGGTCAAAATAACCCTTGATAGGAAGTTGTATAAGACGAGCATTAAGGTTATAGGTTATGAAGTAGGAGGCTAGCATGGGTTCTGTCTTACGCTACTAGTGGCTTCAATTGTGTCTATATTACTTATTTAGGGCTGCAGATTAGGTCGCAAGAGGCTAGTCCGACAGTGTAGTCTCTTAGGATTCTAGTGGCTCTTGTTGTATCAATATTACTCCATTGTGTCTGTAGTACTGTGTCATTGTTACTGCTTATTATTATTGTTTTTCTCTCTATTTTGTGATTATTACGATGTTGATGTTATCTTTCTTTCTTTCTTGCTTCCTCTTATATTACTGCACCACTGTATCTTCTCATCTCCTTGAGCCGAGGGTCTATCGTAAACAACCTCTCTACTCCTCTGGAGTAGGGGTAAGGTCTTCGTACACGCTATCCTCTCCAGACTCCACTTGTAAGATTATACCTGAAAAGCTTCTTTTCTTATAATAACAGTAATGTCTAGGTAGCTTAGGCAAACCTCTACTATTCCTTCGGGTATTTGTTGCCTCAGTTACCGCTATATTGTACGGACTCTCCCAAATGGTGTTGTACCCATGTCGGATCCTCAAATAATACCTACTTTTGGAGGATCTGATATACACCCACTGACATTTTCGGAGAGTCCGGGTAACATAAGTTATTGGTACCGGTAACTTTGCCCACCAATGCTTAAGTAGGATGAATACTCACACTTGTTGTTAGTAATTTGTTTTTGACTTCTTGCAGCTGACTTGTGTTTTTAAATGCGCTTTTCAGTAACTTGGGCTATGGGAAAGAGCAAGTCAAAATCAAAGCCACCTCCAAAGAAGAAGATGGACAAACTTGATACTGTTTTCAGCTGTCCTTTCTGTTGTCATGACACCAACATTATGGCGATTAAGTTATATGAAACTTATCCAATTATGTTCCATAAAATAGTCAGCTTTTACCTTAGATTGACATCTCTTGTTGATAGAAGATATGTGTTTCCATTTCTAAGGATCAAAACTTATTAAAACAAATCAAGTTAATCCAAAAAAGCATAACCAAATACACACTCACTCATACTCTATGGTTAGTAAGAGATGTATATTAAAGGCAATATGTGATAATCCAATCGCCTTCAAATTCTGGATCTGTTGTTTTTAACATATCATCTATGAAGAAACGAGTTTAGAAGACCGAATTAAATAGATCTGTTTGCAGTAAATGTTGTTCCATGATACTCCGGAATTCACTAACAATACGAGAAATGAAACAACATATGAAAATAAAAACAAGAGAGTAAAAGAAAAGACAGAGCACAGCTAAAGCTCAAAGTAACAAAAGCAAACAACCTAATAAGCTCACCAATCAAAAGGAAGTATCATATCCTCCCTCTGTGAGGATTTTTGTATAGTTTAGATATTGATACATCAAGCAGAAACAGCCTCTTACATAAATGCAAGGGAAGATCGCGTACATACAATCCAATGTGATCCGACCCTTTTTTAAATCTCGCGCGTAACAGGAGCTCAATGCTCGAGGCTGCCCATTAATGCTCCAAGAAAAAATTAAAATAGAGTTTGTAGCTTTTCAACAAAAGCATCAATATAAGAATCCTCAAGCCAGAAGTTACTAGTAGTAGGAAAAATCAACCAGTATCTAAAAATAGAAACAATTGAGAGTAAAAGAGAAAGACATGAGCACAGCTAATTCTCAAAGTAACAAAAGTAAACAACCTAATCAACACACTAATAAATATCAGATCCTCCCCTATGAGGATTTTTATTTTTGTAACATTGATACTCCAAGCAAAAATAGCCTCATGCAGAAATATATTTTAAAGTCGCCTAAATACGATTCAATATGGTCCTGTCCTTTTTTAGATCCCGCGCACAACGGGAGCTTAGTACACC
>JASVEL010009252.1:0-49004 GCA_032618575.1 Nicotiana noctiflora | reverse complement strand
GTAGAAAAAGAGATGAAGGAAAAGTACCCCCATTTGTTTGATCAAGCTGAGAAGAAATTAGGCGACCATTCTACTTTTTAATAACTATCGTCTTGTCCGAATTGTTTCCCTCTTAGTGTTAGTAAAGTTTCCTTCATTTTGTAATGGGTTATATGTGTAGTTACCTTGGGTCACTTAAACCTTTCTTGATAAATGAAAGCCTTATAAAGATTCATGTGTTAAATAAACAACTAATATTAAGTGTAGATTGATAATTGTTTGTTTATGTGTACGTGGTGTATTGAGAAGGTTAAATAAGGTAAGGACTAATTGAAGTGACTAGTTTATGTGCAGATGTAACAATGTGATAGAATATGTGCAATCGTTGAGATAAGGAAGTGTGTGCAAGCTGTGGAAATTATTGTAAATATGTGTTGTTGATTGGTAATAAGTTGGGCTCTCTGATAGGTGGAAATGTCCATAATACAAAGGAAACTCTGGCGAAACTTTTCTAAAATATTGGAGTTAGTGAAAATTTTGACAATTTGCATATCATGTCTTTCAAAACCAACTGATTTTCAAAATCCTCATTCGAGGACGAATGATTTTGGGGGGGGGGATGTAAGGCCCCGTAAAATTTTTGTTCTTAAAACCTAGTAGCTGTGGTTTCGTGGTCCGAATAATGTATTAGGAATGCGTAGAATTCATCGCGGCTCGCAAGCTCACCGCGGTTAGGACCCTTGGTAGTGATTTAAGCTTCAAAAATTGAAAGAATAAATTTTCTAGAAAATGTCGATTATGCGGTCAGGAATGCGATCGCAGATCTTCTATGCGGACCGCATTCCTACCACAGAGTTTAACATAATGTTTTCCAAAAATTGTGTTGAAAATGCGGTCAAATACGCGATCGCAGAATGGAAATGCGGACCGCAGATCCATCGCATAATTTCTTGAGAATTTTTTAGTGTCAATTTTGTGGTGCATTCTCCAACCGCAGAACACGAATGCGGACCAAATACTGGTCGCATATCGTAATAGAACATGTGCATTTTTAGGTGAAATTCTGCGGTCCATTACTCGGACCGCATGTTGATTCTGCGATCGCAGATGCGACCGCAGAATTGACTCTGCCCAGTTTTTTATATAATTTTGACCCGACCCCTTTCTTTAATAAAACACCTCCAACCTTCATTTCTCTCATATTTTCTTAACAAAACTAGACAGAGGAAAGAGGGATTCTAGAGAGAGAATCTTACTATCTTTAAAGATTGTTCCAATCGTTTGGTCCGTAAGATCCTAGGGCAAAAGTCATCTTCCCCAAATCTCTAAGAGGTAAAAACCATAGTCATTTTCCTCTAATTTTTCAGTTTTCAAAGGTAAAGAAAGAATTGCATACAATAGATTTTGGAAATAGAATGTGATACTCATGCATGTTACTGGAACTTGAATTTTAGTAAAAAGAAGTGGGTAGGAGTAAGAGTTTGCAAAAATGAAAGTTGGAAACTTAGGATAACTTGGGTGATCTTAAGTAAGAGATTGAAGGAAGTAAATTCGACTCCAGTTATGTACGTCTAACTTTGATTCTTGTGAAATCGCCCTTTTGTGTGCAATTCCTTTGGTATGTGTTAATTTGAGAAATTGTGTGAAATCCTTTGATTTTGGTGTTGGGTATACAATTGACGTTGACTATATGTGGTGTGGTACGGAATATGAACCGAAAGATAAAAAAAGGAATTCAAATTGGTAAAGAATCGAGAACAATTGTTGTGATGGCACACATGGTTTCTTGTGGGAAAGAAATGAAACACTTGAATTGTGATAAATTGTTGAACATAATGGTATGGGTACTCTTGAAAATGGAAATATTGTAACTTGGTTGTGATACTAGTTTGAAAAGTATTTGAAAGCATGAACCAATTTGTAAATTGCTTATTCGCACTTGTTGTGATCTTGTGTAGTGCCTTTTTTGCTGTTTGTGATTGTTGTGATTGAAACTGTACAGTGGGATCGGGTTGCGCGCCGCAACACGAAGTAATAAGGTGTGGGTAGGGGTGATAAGGGTGGCCGAGGTAATAAGGGTGGAAAGCGATCAAAATCGCCATAATTATTGATATGAAATCATTAATGTGAAATTGTGAAAGGAGACAGCAGGAGAGTTTGCAACCCGTGGGGCACTGATTGCCCCTTTGTTTGACATGATTGTGTTTTCCGTGGTTGTTTTGTTGTTGCCTTCTTTGTTGATCTTTAATTGTGCTTTAAGCTGAGAACTACTTGAAATCGAGTAAGTGTGGGAACATAATTGGTTGGCTTTATTATTTCTTGGTGTAATCATTCATTGTCTTATCCTCGTAATGTACTTGTTTAATGGCTTGAGTTTACTTGGGACAAAGCTTATCCATACATACTAGTACAATTTCAGTGTACTGACGTCTCTTTTGCCAGGGACGCTACTTTCATATTATGATTGTAGGTGGATCAGTAGCAGGTAATTCAGCTCATCGGCAGTAGCATCCTTCATCTTCCACTGCCCGTTTTGGTGAGCCCCTTTCCTTCTCGGGGCCTTGCATGGCTCATGCCACTTCTGTTTAGACTATATTTTGATTTTGTGTAAGGTATAGCCGGAGCCTTGTTACCGACAAGTATTGTATCATCCTTTGTATCCTAGAGGCTCCGTAGATAGTAAATTGTGGGATTATGGCCTATGTATATATATGTCGGGCGTTGTAATTTGTAAACCTGTTAGCAAGTTCATTGTGTCTTTATGTTTGAAAAATGTGAATTCAGTTATAATTGGTAAGATCTTTGGCATATAAGTAATGAACAATACGGGGGTAACGCGCGAGTTAAGAAAGGCACCCAGGTCCGCTTGATTGGGGCTACCCGGTCAGGCGCCAGTCATGTCCCTCAATTTGGGGCGTGACACCAACTTGACAGTATTAGATTTTGAGGTTGGCTAGAACTAATTTCGTCAAGTTGAACCTGTTTCAACATCACACTGTAATACTGTCACGACCCTTAAATTTCCTCCATAGGATGTCGTGACGGCACCTAGTCTCTAAGACTAGGTAAGCCTAACAAACATGCGGAATAACTGAATTAATGATAAAATACAAGTCTCAAGCTCAACAACTATATAAAAAATGTTTTAATTTAGCATATACAAATCTTGAGACCCAATGAAATACAAGTCATAAGCTATAAGTAGAAATACTGGATAATCCTATGCATAATCTCTATATATAAAAGATAATGAATAAATGGATGATGTTCAAAATCCAATCAGAATAATCAACTGCCTTAATGAAATCAGTATAATAGTAATAAGACAGTTGAAGAGAGGATGACGTAGACAAGACTCAACCTCTTTCCGGTGATGTTTTGATGTATCGCAAAATTCGAAAAGTAGAGATCTAAAGAGGGAGACTCCGAGGCATGTGGCACCTTGAAGTCTCCATAGTAGAATCCCAGCTAATGACTAGGCTTAGGGGTGTATAAAGAAAATCGATAAACTGCACCAAACCTATAATCCGAGTCAAACTTGTAGTTTCGTTTGATTTGGTTCGGTATTAAAAAATAATACCCGA
Organism: Nicotiana noctiflora; assembly: GCA_032618575.1. NCBI lineage: Eukaryota > Viridiplantae > Streptophyta > Magnoliopsida > Solanales > Solanaceae > Nicotiana > Nicotiana noctiflora. Next base: position 45,441 of record JASVEL010009252.1, on the reverse strand, counting down.
TCATAATTGGTTTGATTTGATTTTAAGTAAAAATAAGTCAAATCGAAACTAAACAAACATGATAATAGATTTATACAATTTTTAAAAATAATTTATACATAGAAATATTTATTGTAATGTAATTTATAAATATTTTTTATATATTTTCATAATTTTATCTTTTAATGTATTATTTCAAGTTTGGAATAAATTTTATATCCCATAAATGTCATAATTGAAAGTCTCCTAGAGGTTCTTAGCAAAGCGAGCGCCAATTTTTCTAGGTCAGGATACCTAGTTACTATATTATAAAAGAGCTAGATTTCAACATGTCTGCTTTTAAGTCAATTGATTTAAAATTGAGGGCATATTGGACTTTTTAACCATTTACTTATACGTGTCTTCCTCCTCCGATTGAACAACCACGTAGCATATCAACGACTTTTTCGGTTGCATAGCTTCTTCTTTTTCAACTTTAGTTCCATAACCTTCTTGGCTTCTATCGTGTTCTTCTGTATAACAATGAAATCCTCGGTTCAATCTAATCGATCCGCTTAAATAATTTTTTTGTAAATCCTCAGTCCTCCTTTGTGCACTAATCAGAAGTATTGTATCCATTCCCTAACAAAAACTATGATTTCACTTGAGAGAACTCAAATAAGAGCAATACAACAACAATCTACTGTAACCCATATAATCAAACCGTAGTATTCATAAAGAAAATAGAAACTATGTAATAATCCCTTTATAAGTTGAAATTTGATTTTGATCTAAATCAGTTTTGCTCGATCATTGCTAATGTTTCTAATTTTCTACTTAGTTTCCTCATCTCTCTGTAAATTAGCCCTTTTTTACATATCTCCATTTTCTTTTTGATTTTGGGGATTATTTTACCTGTAAGTTTTGCTAAGTTTCTTGGTGATGGGATTTCGAAGATATGTGTTGGCTTTTGCAAATTTTCTCTTTGTGTTTTAAGACTATGTTGTACGTGTGATTTGATATTAAATTTTTCTTCTCTCTTTGTTCCTTTTTTTATTTTATCCATTTGTGTTATTTTGGGCCTTTCTCCAACTTTTTTTTATTACTTATGCTAAAGTTAATTTATTTTTCTTTTATCTTCTTTGTTTCAGTTTTTACTCTGGATTGTGGTAGCAGTCTCCACTACATCATCTTGTATTCTAAAAATGAGGTTTGGCAAGAAAGAAAAGCTTAGCCCATGGTATATTGGGCCTTATAGGATCATTCGAAGAGTGGGCCAAGTAGCATATGAGTTAGAGTTTCCGTCAGAATTGGAGTATGTCCACTCGATTTTTTACATATCTATGCTACGGAAGTGCATTGGCGATCCTAGCCGAGTGGTTCCCACAGATGATGTACATATTATAGAGGACTTGTCCGAGGAAATTCTAGTTGCTATCCTAGACCGACAAATCCGTAAGCTACAAAATAAGAAGGTAGTCTTTGTGAAGGTTTTATGGAGAAGAAAGAATGTGGAAGAGATAACGTGGGAAGCGGAGAAATAAATGAAGTCTAAATACCCCAACCTATTTCAAACTGAAGATATGGCTCGATACAAGATGCTACAGCACAATACTATTTAGGCCAGTAGGTCATCAGGTAAGCTCTTATTTTTGACTTTCAGTATTTATGATTTACGTTGTGTGAGGCAAAGTGTTGCTATTTAAAGACATCGGCCATGAATGGCATGCATAGTATGTTTTCTGGATGATTGCATGTTGGTTTTAGTCTAGTGTACGGAGGAAAATCTAGCAAAATTTTCCAAATCTTGCAAGAGTAAATATTCGAGGACGAATACTCCCAAGGGAGAATGATGTTACACCCTATATTTTCATACCTAAAAGTATGTCGTAATCAAACTAATATAGGAATAAAAATGAGATAATATTTGAAAGTATATAAAGTAAGTTATCATGTTACCTCGGAGGTTACAATTATTTAAGATCATGAACAACAAGTACAATGAGGGTTGGAAGGTTCAAAAGCTAAAGGAATTGAAGAAAACAATGTTTCATCGAAAGTCAACTAGATGGGAATGTTATGACATGTACTTTTGGGGTGAGACTAGGGTTATTAACATGATAAAGAGGTTATGTCATGAAGTAGGTTGGTCGTATGATACTCGTGTGTTATGTTTTAAAGTCAAGCGAGTTGTAGAACAAAAGTCGATGAAAGTCATCACAAGTTACATTCATAAGTTTTACTGAAAATTTGGGTTAAATGTAACTGTGATTTTCTCCCAATATACTTAGAGTTATAGGGTGTTTCATCCATCAACTTGAATCTCTATGAGCCTATTTTTTAACTCATTAAACAGTCTATCAATACGACGTTATAGTTGATAGATATATCCATTTTTGTGAGACTGCGCGGGCTGCTAGGTGACAAGTCGGTGTGTCACCTACTTGGTTAAATGAGAGCCAAAAAAAAGGCAATTTAGGGTTAGCCATAGATCCTCTTTAAGGGATTATATCCTGAAATTTAAAACGTATTATATATCACAAATAAACAGTCGTAAACCCCTATAATCTCAAAAAAATTACCCATAAACCCAAATCGATTTTCTCTCGCTTTCAACTTTTAATTGGAGGTAAAACCTAGAGTTTGAAGAACCAAGATAAGGGCTGAGTTCTCCAACAAATAAGGAAAGTTTACTGCTCTCTTTAATCCTTTTTACTGCTGTAAATTCATGATAAGTCGTTCTATACTTGTAAGAACTCACGGGACGGTGATCGAAAGCCATGAGTTTGAGTTATTCAATTGTAGCAGACTATTTTGTAGATTGTTTTGTATTGCTATTGGGCTGTATAATTTACTACAATTTTGTGGAGTTTTGGTGGAAAACGGGTATGGAGAAACACCATATAGATGTAGTGTCGTGGGATGTTTGTTCATAGTAATATTTTTGGGTTGTTTGACACTACTATGATAGTCATTTTGTGTATGAAGAGATAGTGGTGTGTTAGGCTGTTTTGTAATATTTTATGGTGTATATAAAGTTGGAAAATAATGTATATATGTTGTTGTTGTTGTTGTTGTTGTTGTTGTTGTTGTATTCTTGTATTATTGGTGTTATCTTGAATTTGGAGGAAGTAAAGATTATAGCGGAGATGCTGGCCGTTTTTATAAAAATAAACTTGTCGTTCTTTGCACATTCCGTAAATTAATGATAGTATTATTATCGTTATTGTATAGTAATGTGCGAAGAGGCGAGTTCAACTTGGTGATTGGAGAGATTGTGATAAGGTTTGTTAAGGCTAAGCCCTTCCTTCATTTTGGCATGATCTCGTAACTATATGTGTTTGATAATGAGGCATAAAGAGAAGTTCATACTCCAGAATTTATATACACTATCCTAGTCTCATAAGTTACAGTATTCTCCCTTATTGAGATTTTATATTCAATTGAGTATTATCTCTTCCAGTCAAGAGAGTAGAGGGTCTATACATATAAGTATTACATTATTTTCACCACCATTGAGCTATAATCGATGGGAAAGCCCCTATTAGACAACCTCTGATTAGATACTAAGTTATATACTGAGCCTACTATGGCGGAGCACCTATTACCGAGCCCATAATGGTCTAGATACAGAGCCTAGTATGGTCTAGCACCTACGAGCGAGCCTACTACGGCAGAGTAGTTACATGTTTCGAGCCTTATAGGGTCGGACATTTATTTTACTTACTATATTGAGAGAGTTGAGTCAGTATCAACAGGTAAGTATATCTCTAGATCATCTTTGACTCCCTATTACTTTCAGCTATTATGTTTTTAGTTTAGTTTCAGCTTTCAGTTATTTTATTGCCTTAACATACTTGGTAGATTATTTTGTACGGACGTCCCTTTTTCTAGGGATGATATATTTCATGCATGCAGGTTCAGACAGACAGACGGGTAGACCTCCTCAGTAGGTGTTACCCGAGTTCATCTTGATCGGTAAGCTCCACATCCTTCGGAGTTTTCGGGTCTAGAGTTTTGTGTACATCTTATGTATATACATATATATTATGGGTAGGTCGGGGCTCTGTTTCGATCACAATACATCCATCAGTAGAGACTTCTAGACATATCCTGTCAGTTAGTGCAGTATGTTGGGCTTGTAGGCCTTATATGTATATTTTATTGGTTTATCAGTTGTAGTAGTTATGCCAGCCTTATCTGCCCAGCTTTATATTGATGTTTAGTCAGCATTAGTTTCCATTCAATTTTATATTTTTCTTCACAATTTGTTTTGAAATATGGCCCATGGCCAAAGTATGATATTATATGCTCAGAGTTCCTTAGTCAAAATTGGTATTATATGATATTATATGTGCAGTAAATTGGGCTTGTTGGCCTTATATGCATATTTTATTGGTTTGTCAGTTGTAGTAGTTATAACAGCCTTATCTTCCCAGCTTTATATTGATGTTTAGTTAGCATTAGTTTCCGTTAAATATTATATTTTGCTTCACAATTTATCTTGCAATGCGGCCCTATGGCCAAAGTATGACATTATATGTTCGGAGTCCCTCAGTCAAAGTTGGTACACAAGGTTAGGTGAGGCACTGGGTATCGGTCTCTCCCCCAGTTCGGGGCATGAAAAACTCGACCACACTTGAAGTTCTATGTTGACTCTAAAGCTGAGCAATAGAGGCTTGTTGAGCCTGTAGCATTTCCAACAATACCTCAAGACTAACTCCCTCATTTCATATGCCCTATGTATCTTGGCCACCAGATCAGCCTTCCCTGCGCACACTCTATCTGGGGTCCACGCCCAAGTCCACATTAAAAGCAATGTGCAAAATAACATCGACTGGATCAGCAATCAATACTTCCCTAGAGTTAATCATTGGCGCCCCACCTCCTGGAGCAATTATGTTATCGTTTTCACTGCGAAATCCAAGACCATTATCACTATTTACGAGTGCATTTTGTGAGTTTGACTTGTTTTAACTTAAGACAAAATTCTTGACAAGAACAAGTGTGAAAATAATGTGTGTTATCAGAATCAGTACTAAAACAACCACTATTATCCTTAGCTCCATGGTGGGTGCCAAACTATTTACCCTAATCATGATATTAACAAATAAGTTTCAGTCAAAATACGATAAAAGTTATCAATCGGGACGGACCAAGTCACCATCCTCAATGATTCTCAACCCCACGCTTGCTATCCGGCGTGCAAGTCAACTCAATATATCACTATGAGGTACAATCCGGGGTTTCAAACCCTCGAAATATCATTTATAATCATTACTCATCTCGAACTGGTGAAATCTCTAGCTCGCGATGCCTTTTCCCCGCAAATCGTCCTCCACTTGCGTCGAATCTATCCAAAACCAGAATGAATACATCACAATATGCCAATGGAACAACACCCAATCAGACAATATTAACAATCTCGAAATTTGCAAAACCCGAGCCCCGGGCCTGTCGACGCCCCCTTTTTCCTCGTGGAATTGAGTTCATGACATTTTCGGAAGACAACTCTACTCCCGTTTGGGAATTGGGTTTTGGATATTTGAGAGTCACCACCTAATGATTATAGTGCATTAGGACACTTTTACAAGAATTAAAGATAAAAACCAGAGTTGGGTAAAGGCTTGAAATTATCTCGAGGGGAAGGTATTAGGCACCCCTCAAGATCCACTAGTGAGGTTCCCGGTCATACTACAATTGTGACTTTAATTGCAAGAAAACAAATAAACAGTCAAGCATTGCAAACATGGGAAACAGTTACAAATAAGATCGTGAAAAGGATTTAAAAGTTCTGAAAGTTGGAATATAATAGTTTTGTACTTTAAGAAGAGTTACACAATGAAGGGAGAGATCAAATAAATGATGCAAATAACTTAAGAAAATAAACAAAGATGGAAGTTTGAAAAGGTTTGGACTGCTTTTGAAAAATCTTAAGTTATTAAACTAATAAAGAGGGAGAGACTCCTAGGTTTATACATTACATGAATCATTCACACAACATTGTACCCAATCATACACATAGTGTTATGGTGTAATCACCATCTACATGTCCTATTAAGGTATTAAAGCGCAAAATAGTATTGTTTACTTAACGCATGCTACTACCTATCCCAACCCTATTAGTCTCGGGGTATTAGGACTTCTAATCCTAAAATGGAAAGAAAGGGATGCATGCCTTTATGGAGTTTAAAGGATAAAATTCTAGCTCGACATTCAAAATAAGTAGTAAGTAAAAGGGGAGAGCAAACAATCATATAATGTTCAAATTATCCCCAGAAATCAAACAATCAATTAGTTTAGCATGCCTTAAGAAATACTGATTCGGTCTTAGATTAAAATTAAGCTGTGAACTAACTGGTTCAACACATATATTTAGATAGAAAGTCTGCATTAGGCAACTCGGATACAGTTGTCAAGGACTAACCTAATTTATTAATTAGCCAACCCCTCTGTCTATGTGTTGAAATAAAACTAGGTGAATGATCTATTAATTTTAGGAATGATGCAAAAAGTTACCAGTAGTTTCAAAAAAAAGATGCAATTTAAAAAAAAAAGTCCTCAATTTTAACAAAGAGAAAAACGCAAACTGATTTTAGAAAAAAAATTGCCAGTTGTTTTCGGAAAAAATGCAGACAGATTAAAAGGTTCAGGAAAGTGCAAATAAATTATTGGAAAGGGGTTTACCAATTTTAGCGGGCTTCAGAAAAGAAGTAGAAAATTTCCAATTTTAGTAAAGGTAGATACGAATTTCAGCAATTGGTTCTGTTCTAGAAACGAATGACGCTATTAAATACGATATTTCCTATAAGCATGCTTTCTATAAATTTGCTGATTTTAATACCCTTTGATGACATTACTAGGATCTTATGCACATGATATCTCTATGCAACTTTATTATTAAGCCTATAACGGTCTGCCTACTGAAATTTGTGTATGCAAAAATGCAAGAGCCTATAGACATGATCTCTATATGCGTAACTATAGAACATGAATATTAAATCATATAGACATGCTTTCTAGATGAATTTTGGTAAGGTTAAGCGTTAAATTCTAAAGGCATGGTCTCTATGTGATTGAATCAGTATTAAAGCTCATATAGGCAGGATTTCTAGTTTGATAAAATAAATCCTAAGTCATGATTTCTACCCCTTGGATGCAACAAAAATAAAGACCCCTCCCACACCGTTTTACTATACTCCCCGAGTTTAATACAAAATATTACAATGCCTAAAGAAAAAGAATACATAAAAATACGTCAAAAGCATACAACTAAATCCGAGAAGCCTAATTGAATCTTAATGTCCAATAATATGTATATAACCAACTTCGAGATCCAGATCTCCAAAGCCTTCTCATTATCCAGGGTGTTTCAATGTTTCAAGGAATCTCAGGGATCCTCGGCCTTACATACACCCAAAACACCATTAGAATTAGGAACAGTGCAGTGTGGAAAAGTCAGCTCTCTGGCATCCAAGTTCAGAGGGAGCTCAGGGGTTTCCAAAGCAAGGCTTGTGAGAGAAGGGCAGAACTTATAACTAGGAGTAAGTGCAAAGTGAAAAATGGAATTGGTGAGCCATGACATGTGGTGGTCATACCTAGCCACAAAAACAGGCTGGCACACTTCTAACCACAACTTTAGTCAATTAAATTACGAGCAGACCCTTGCAGGTCAGACCAAAGTCTGGACAATGATTAGGATATTATCAGACCTAAGTCCAAGGCTCAAGCACATAAAAGAGGAAAGGGAGTGAGAATTGATTGAGTTTGGGATTCAAAGAACCCAGTTCAGAATCATAGACAAAAATGTTGAAGTGCTGCTATGGCTGGAACTATACTCACATAAAAAAGGGAAAAGGGAAAGGGAGTTGACATAAGAAAAGCAAAACAGTGTTGCAGAAATATAGCAAAGAAGAACATAACAGACTAGGAAGTAAACACACAGTGAAGAAGCATTATTTAACTAAGAATAACGTACCAGTTACAAAGTAAGAACAAGCAGAACAATAGAGCAATCATGGTAAGTAGACACAGTAGGAGTAGACTTAAGTTCAACATAACACTTCAGAGCTTAGAGAGAGAGCTCAAAATTGTTTCACAAAGCACAAAGTAGAAGAAAATAGTAGAATTTTTGTGAAAGAACTCAGTATTCGAATGTGCAAAAGCTTGTGTTTTGTGCAGAAAAGTCTATGAAAATATATCATTTAGTGCCAAAGGGCAGGCCTTTTTATAGTGTAGAAGATGAGTAAGAGAATAGTTTTGAAATCAATCACAAGCTGTTTCCTTTGGTTAAGGGATTTGATTCAAATGGGAAAAAATAAATAAGGAAAGGATTCGTTTTAAAAATATTTTCTAAAGCAGTGTAATAGGGACAAACACACAGTAGTTTCTTTAAGGAAATAGTCTAGTAGCACACGGTTTGGGCAGAACAAGGAAAGACAATCAATCAAAAACTAGTAAAATCAGGGTTCGAATCTTAGTGTGAACTAATCCATCCGAAAAAGGTGAGAAGGGGTTTAATTTAAAGAAAATCAACAACACACAATCGAAATTTTTTAAAAAGGAACTCGGAATCACTCACAAGCTGGCCAAAGGCCTTTTGAAAGAAGAGAATTTGTCATATAAAAATCATACAGACATGTTAGACAAGAGAGAGTTGTCGTAAAACTAGCAAGAAATCAGAGTGACCAAAAAGGTTAGGTTTATAGACTCCAAATGAGTCCAAAAGAGAGTCAAGGGTTCTGAATGGAACCTAGACCAAACACAAAGTCAAGCCTGCCAAAAAGCTCAAATACTAGGGTTTCTAACTCGAATCAGATGCATAGATGAGAAAACAACAAATAGAACTGGCTCAATAGTATCTTTCAGAGACTTATGAGAAAACAAATATGAGAAAACAAATGGAGAGAGCGGCAAGTTTGAAACACAGGAAATACATTTAGGCAAAGCATGTTACTCAAACAAGTTCAGGAGAGAAAAAGCAATAGAGGTTTAGGAAAAACAATAGTCGAAACCTGCTTAGAGTTCAAACAAAAGTCCAGTAAAGGCAAACAAAGATTAAAAGCTTAGTAAAAATACAGTAAAGAAACATACAAGATAGACATGAAAAGCATACATATAGAGCCCAGTAGAAGAAAGAACAGAACACAAAATAAAAGAACATGCATAATATGGCAAAACATAATAACATAGGAGCAGACATGTGAGGAAAGAACATAAGAACATGTCATAGACAGATTCACACAAAGAAAAGAAGAAGAAGAAAAGTCAAAAGTGGTTATAAGATTTCCGAAAACCCTAAATTGAAACAGAACAATTTTGAAACGAAAATTAGGGAAAAGCTTTAAAACATTGAATATAGCATAGATCCACCATAAATCTAACTAAATAAAAGAGGAAGGAACCTTGAATAACCTTAGGGTTTCTTTGAAACCATAGAAATGAGAAGGATTAGAAGAGGTCTGGTCTTGAGTCAGAGATGACCATGGCTAGGCTTCTAAAGCTCGAATACGGTAGAACAGAGCTGGAGAGGCCACAGGAACACAGATTTGCAGAGGATATGAACGAACGACATTGAGGTCAAACCTCAAAATCCCGAACACCCCAGGCTTAGGAGTGGAGGAAGGTGAGCACAAGTCGCCCATGGCCTAAAAAGCCATGGACTTCGATGATATAACGGTTGGAGAAGATGAGGGAGGTGATTAGAGTTTGAGTGTTTGAGACTGTTTGAGAGAGAAGAAAGTTCGAAGGTGGCTGTCGAAGACAAATGGGGAATAGGGTTAGGTCATGTGGAATTAAAAAAGGAAAGAATCATTTCTGGCCGTTGATCAAAAGGATCAACAGCCTAGATTTAAAAGAACCCCGAGCGGGTTTAGCAATTGGGTCAGGGGTCAGGTGTGAAATCAGATTGGGTCGTTTTGATTTGGGGGCTGATTGGTCCAAAATTAAGACTAAAATTGAAATGGAATTGGGGTTACGATTGGAATGAATTGGGGCTAAAACTTAAATAGCCAGTTTTCCCCCTATTATTTTATAAAAATAGTAAAAAGGTTTTAGAATCTAATTAAAGGAATTGAGTCAACTAATAATATATAAATATTAATTTTAAAAAATTAAGATCAATTTTGTAATTGTGAAATGCTATTAAATCTTAAAGATGCTAGCATTGCAATTATATGCAATTTGGCTTTAAGAATGCCAAACGATTTTGTAAATATGTGCAAAAATTATGCTGGTGAAATTTTGGTGTAAATATGAGAATAAAATAAATTATTCTCCAAAATGGAAAGCTTTGGGAATACTTATTGGATTTTATGGTCTAAAAATACGCCATAAATTGGTTTAAAATTCATTAAAATTGTCAAAATCTTTTGGTGTACTTATATATGCACATAGATGTTATTTTGAAAGTGTTTTGGGTATATAAAAATACATAGGAAAAAAAGGGTATCAAAAGCTGCCACTCTTTACCCGGGAAGGATGAATGAGTTGTCAGATAAAGATTTTATGGCCAATTTTGACCAAAAGCGGCATTTTGAAAATAATTTGACTGAGCTCTAGTTTTGAGCAACCTACATATCCCTAATTTTACATGAATCAAGCCGTATGTAGTTCATGAACCATTGACGGAACATGTCAATGGAGATTCTAAAGGACGGACGCTATGTTTTAAGGAGACAAGAGGTATTTGGAAGCTGATCAACTGCGAGAACCAGAGCGAGATCGCTCCTGCTGAGATGGTCATTACTAGCCGGTGTAGTTTCAAGTGAGAAAAATAGGCGTATATCGTGCATAAACTTAAACATGATGCAAGTTCCCATCAGACCATAAATGTTGTCCTCTCAAGGTAAGGATGACGTCCTCGGGCTCTGATGTCAGTGCAAAATTAAAGGATTCATAGGCTATGAAATAATGTTCTTGGGCCATGATAATGGTGCCTCCAAACCATAATTCCTTTGAATAATTATATGCATAATATAAAGTGGGGTCCTCGGGCCATGGCATGGTGTTCTCGAGCTATGAGGATGATGCCTCCGAACAATGACGCCTTCGGATAGTTTGGCGATATTTTAGCCCATGAAATTAGAGATTTGGCGGTATTTTAGCCCATGAGATGCAAGGTTTGGCGGTATTTCCGCCGAGGCAAAAGCATAAATGGCGATATTTCAATCGACGGAATTTTAAATAAACAGGCGATGTTTTAGTCGATGTGAAAAGTGAAATGGCAATATTTCAGCCGATAGAAAATTTAAAGAAAGTTTGGCGATATTTCAGCCAATTGCAAGATGTAAGTACAGGTGACAATATTTCAGTCGATGTGAAAAGTAAAATGGCGATATTTCAGCCGACAAAAATTTTAAATAAGTTTTGACGATATTTCAGCCGATTGCAAGACGTAAGTAAAGGTGGTGATATTTCAGCCAGAAAAGAAAGATAATGTGGCGATATTTCAGCCATACAAAGTGGAGGTAGAGCTTAACCTCGGAAGGCATAAAGAAGCCTTATGCAATGCAGGAAATGCAGATGAAGACAACTCTTAGTCTTGAAAGGCATAAAGGTAGCCTTATGCAATAAAGGGAATGCAGATATAGGCAACGCTTAGTCTCTAAAGGAAGAAAGGTAACCTTATGCAATGCGGGAAATGTAGATGGAGACAACTCTTAGTCTTCAAAGGCAGAAAGGTAGCCTTATGCAATGCAGGGAATACAGATAGAGACAACGCTTATTCTCGAAAGGCAGAAAGGTAGCCTTATGTAACGCGGGGAATGCAGACGGAGACAATGCTTAGTCTCAAAAGGTCGAAAGGTAGCCATATGCAATGCAATAAATGAAGATGAAGACATTTAGTCTAGAAACGCAGAAAGGTAGCCTTATGCAATGTAAGAAATGCAGATGGAGACAACGTTTAGTCTCGGAAGGCAGAAAGGTAGCCTTTTCCAATGCGTGAAATGCAGATAGTAATAAAGATTCTTAGCTGATTGGTTGTAATTGATTGTGATATTGCGGCCGCTGGGGAATATCATGTACGGACAACAAAAATGCGAATAGGTGTGATGGTTCCATGCGATAGCATAATACATTCAGTGTTTTTTGTGACTTGGGTGCCTGTATCCAAAGAAAATTGTGAGTTTTGTAATGGGGAAAGGTTAGTTCATTTTCTTGTGGCCTCCGACGTTGCGTCCATCATTTGGGGTAGCATTTCTAAACAATAACTATCATAGTTATGCATGATTTAATAAATATAACGTAAGTGGAAAATAGTTTTGTTTAAATGAACCAACGACTGCAACGTGGTTCAAAACATTGCAACTTCTCTCACTTTAAAATTTTAAGGGTCCTCCTCAAAATTCTGCCCCAGTTTACTGAGGTGACGTCCTGATGATGAGCGGCTGAAGACTGCTTTCAAAATTTTGCGGGTCCTCCTCAAAATTTTGCCCCAGTTCCAGAAATAGGGGAAAATGAGGATTTTTATTAAATTGTGACCGAACCCATAGGGCTACCTACGTATCCTCTCTTAAACGGTAATCAAGTCAGGTGTATTTCAAATTACATCATAAAGAGAATCATAAGTTGTTACACATAGTATCATTTCACTGCATCTGAATTGATTGGCTTTGGCTAGACCTCTCCGTCCATTTCCTCAAGAATAAGGGCTCCTCCAATTAGAACACGATGAACCATGTGTGGACCTTGCCAGTTGGCAGAGAATTTACCATTGTCTTCCTCTTGATGTGGGAAAATTTTCTTCAATACCAGTTGCCCCAGTGTAAACTTTCTTGGCTTAACTCTTTTGTTAAAGGCTCTAGACATTCTGTTCTAATACAACTGACCGTGGAAAAATGCATTCATTCTTTTCCCATCTATAAGGGCTAACTGGTCGTAGCAACCTTTTACCCATTCTACGTTGTCCAACTCTGTTTCTGGTATGATCCTCAAGGAGGGAATTTCTACCTCGGCGGGGATGACCGCCTCTGTACCATAAACCAGCATGTAGGGAGTTGCTCTGATCGATGTACAGACTGTAGTGCGGTATCCCTGTAAGGTAAATAATAACTTCCCATGCCATTGTTTGTGACTTTGAACAATCTTCCTTAGTATCTTCTTGATATTCTTGTTGGCTGCCTCTACAACTCCACTCATCTGAGGCCTGTAGGCTGTAGGGTTCTTGTGTTTGGTCTTGAATGCCTCACACATTGCTTTCATTATGTCTCTGTTGAAATTGGAACCATTATTAGTGATGATTGATTCTGGAATCCTGAATCGGCAAACAATACGATCACGGAAGAAATCTACCACAACTTTCTTAGTCACTGCCTTGTATAATGCTGCTTCAACCCATTTAGTAAATTAATCAATCACCACCAGGATAATATGTGCCCGTTTTATGTGGCAGTCGTGATAGGTCCGATAACATCCATTCCCCAAGCAGCAAATAGCCACGGTGAGCTAGCTGCAGTAAGCTCATTTGGAGGAACCTTTATCATGTCTGCATGTATTTGACAGTGATGACATTTGCAAACATATTGGATATAGTCTGTTTCCATAGTCATCCAAAAATACCTTGCTCAGAGTATCTTCTTTGCTACGACAAAACCATTCATGTGATGTCTGCATGTCCCTGTGTGCACGTCGTCTAATAGTCTCAATGCTTTTTTTGCTTCGATGCACCTTAGCAAACCTAAATCGGGAGTCCTCCTATATAAGATTCCTCGGCTGTGAATGAAGTTGTTGAATAATCTCTGAAGTGTGTGCTTTTGAATAGTGTTGGAAAGTTCTGGATACTGCTGATGGTGTCAGGATGCTTGAACTAACCATTATGGAGGGGAATAAAACATAAAAGAAAAAACAAAAAAGGTAACAAGTTAGTGCGGGTTCTGAGGAAAAATGTTGTAGTATTTAAACACATTGTGCGAGAATGTAAATCGCGTCCTAATTTTGGTACTTCGTTATGCTCGAGGTAGGCCTCGCGTCAAATAGTTTGGAGAACTTATAATGCTAAATGCCTCATTTTATTAGTTAAAATAGGACGAATCTAAAACGACTCTAAATAGTAGAAAATAAAACATCACTATTGGCCATTGGCCTTATTACATCATTAAAGAAAAATAAAAGACTCCTAACTACTTGGTCCCAGAAGGACCATCCCCCAGATTCGGCATCTTTGTCTCCCTCGAACAGCTTTACCAGCTCATGTAGTCCTAACAGCAAATAAGCTCGGGCTTGGTTACCATGCCAAATCTGTGGACTTTGTGCTTAACTTTCTGCAAAACAAAGCGTTAGGCCCTTACCCCAACGGACTCGACTATTTAAACCAATAATTAGCATAGGAAGCACTTTAGTTCTCCAAATAAATGCACAGAACGTGAAAGCATCCGTTTGGGTTTCAAGGAAACCCGGTGGACTTTGGACAACGCTATCTTAATGAGTCATTATGTGGACAACATAACTTTCTCATCTAGTTTTGACCATGATGCATGTACAGTTTAACGGTGTAAGGTTTCTATTTTGAAGTGCTAGACTAGTACCCTTGAGCGGACAACTCAAGAAGGAAAGGCACGGAACCTTCGACTACACCGTTGATTGACTAGTTTTACCACAAATACGCCTTTTCCAAATTTAGGGGGTGATAGTATTAGAAGTGCGCAACTACTCATTATAAGCATTGCTATAGTATCAGTTTCGCACAAGTGGAATATGATGTTGAACATGAAGTTTACAAGAATGAAACATATTGACATGTATTTTCACGTTCATACAATAAAGTTACAATGATTGCACAAAATTACAAAAACATTGATGGAAAAGTGGTAAATAAAAGTAAAAAAACAAAAGAAACAAGTCAGTTTCAAATAAAGACATTAAATAAAAGCAATAAAGTCATGTATAACATCCAATGGTAAAAGCCTAAAAAATCCCTAGCAGGGTCGCTATGCTATCGATGCCCCCTTTTTCCTCGCGGAATCGGGTTCACGATATTTTGGGAAGACAACACTATTTCCATTTGGGAATTGGGTTTTGGATTTTGGAGAGTCGCCACCTAATGAATAGTGCATTAGGACACTTTTAGAAGAATTAAAGATGAAAACAAGAGTTGGGTAAGGGCTTGAAGTTATCTCGGGGGGAAGGTGTTAGGCATCCCTTAAGATTCACTAGTGTGGTTTCTGACCATGCTACAATTGTGACTTTAATTGCAAGCAAACAAATAAACAAGCAAGCATTGCAAACATGGAAAATGGTTACAAATAAGAACGTGAAAAATATTTAAAAGTGCTAAAATTTGGAAGACAACAGTTTTGTGATTTAAGAAGAGTTACACAATGAAGGGAGAGATCAAATAAATGATGCAAATAACTTAAGGAAATAAACAAAGACGGGAGTTTGAAAAGGTTTGGACAGCTTTTGAAAATATGAAATTATTAAACTAATAAAGAGGGAGGGTGTCCTAGGTTTATACATTACATGGATCATTTGCACAACACTGGTACCCGATCGTACACATAGTGTTATCATTTAATCATCATCTCCATGTCTATCCTTCCCATCCCGTTAAGGTATTAAAGCATGGAATGGTATCGTTTACTTACTGCATGCTACTACCCGCCCAATCCTATCAGTTCCTGGGTATTAGGACTTTTAATCCTAAAAGGGAAAGAAAGAGATAGAGGCCTTTATGGAGTTTAAAGGATAAAATTCTAGCTCGACATTCAAAACAAGTAGTAAGTAAAAGAGGAGAGAAAACAATCATACAAGGCTCAAATTGACCCCAAAAATCAAATAATCAATTAGTTTAGCATGCCTTAACAAATACTAATTCGGTCTTAGATTAAAATTAAGCAGCGAACGAACTGATTCAATACATATATTAAGATAGAAAGTTTTCATTAGGCAACTCAGATACAGTTGTCAAGGAATGACCCAATTCATTAATTAGCCACCCCCTCTGTCTATGTGTTGACATAAAACTAGGCGAAGGATCTATTAATTTCAGGAAAGATGCAAACAATTACCAGCAGTTTCAGAAAAAAAATGCAAGTTAAAAAAAAGTCTTCAGTTTTAACAAAAAGAAAAATGCAAACTGATTTTAGAAAAAGAATTACCAGTTGTTTTTAGAAAAAAATGCAGACTACTTAAAAGGTTCAGGAAGGTGCAGATTAATTATTGGAAAGGGGTTTACCAATTTTTGCGGGATTCAGAAAAGAGGTAGAAAATTTCCAGTTTTCGTAAAGGTAGATATGAATTTCAGCAATTGGTTCTG
Organism: Nicotiana noctiflora; assembly: GCA_032618575.1. Classification (NCBI taxonomy): domain Eukaryota; kingdom Viridiplantae; phylum Streptophyta; class Magnoliopsida; order Solanales; family Solanaceae; genus Nicotiana; species Nicotiana noctiflora. The sequence continues at coordinate 29,228 of JASVEL010009252.1, read as the reverse complement.
TTTTAGAAACGAACGAGGCTATTAAAGACGAGATTTCCTATAGGCATGTTTTCTATACGCTTGCTGATTTTAATACCCTTTGATGACATTAATAGGAATCTTATACACACGATGTCTATATGTAGCTTTATTATTAAGTCTATAACGGTCTGCCTACTGACATTTATGTATACAAAATGCAAGAGCCTATAGACATGATCTATATAAGCGTAGCTATAGAACATGAATATTCAATCCTATAGACATGCTTTCTAGATGATTTTTGGTAAAGTTAAGCATTAAATCCTATAGGCACGGTCTCTATTTGATTGAATTAGTATAAAAGCTCATATAGGCAGGATTTCTAGTTTGATGAAATAAATCCTAAGTCATGATTTCTACCCCTTGGATGCAAGAAAAATAAAGACCCCTCCCACACCCTTTTACTATACTCCCCGAGTTCTATACAAAGTATTACAATGCCAAAAGAAATAGAATACAAAAAAATACGTCAAAAGCCAGCAGCTAGATCCGAGAAGCCTAATTCAATCATAATGTCTAATAATATGTATTTAACCAACTCCCGGATCCAGATCTCTAAAGCCTTCTCATTATCCAGGGTGTTTCAAAGTTCCAAGGAATTTGAGGGATCCCCCGCATTGATCACACCCAAGATACCATTAGAATTAGGAACAATGCAGTGTGGAAAAGCCAGCTCTCAAGCATCCAAGTTCAGAGGGAGCTTAGGGGTTCCCAACGAAAGGCTTGCAATAGAGGGACGGAACTTATATCTCGGAGTAAGTGCAAAGTTAAAAAGGGAATTGGGGAGCCATGACATGTGGTGGTCATACCTAGCCACAAAAATATGCTAGCACACCCCTGACCACAAGTTTAGTCAAACAAATTAGGAGCAGACCCTTGCAGGTCGGACCAAATACTAGACAGTGATTAGGACACTATCAGACCCAATTCCAAGGCTAAATCACCTAAAAGGGGAAATGGAGTGGGAATTGATTGAGTTTGGGATTCAAAGAACCCAGTACATAATCATAGACAACAATGTTAGAGTGTTGCGATGGCTGGAACTATACTCACATACAAAGGGGAAAAGGGAAAGGAAGTTCACATAAGAAAAGCACAGCAAGGTTGCAGAAACATAGTAAAGAAGAACATAACAGACAATGAAGTAAACACATAGTGAAGAAGCATTATTTAACTAAGAATAGCGTACCAGTTGCAAAGTAAGAACAAGCAGAACAATAGAGAAATCATGCTAAGTAGGCACAACAGGAGTAGACTTACGTTCAGCAGAACACTTGAGAGTTTAGAGAGAGAGCTCAAAAGTTTTTCAAAAATCACAAAGTAGAAGAAGAGAGTAGAATTTTTATGAAAGAACTCAGTATTCGAATGTGTAAAAGCCTGTGTTTTTGTGCAGAAAAGTCTGTCAAAAGCTTGTGAAAATATATCCTTTAGTGCAAAAGGGCAGGCCCTTTTATAGTGCAGAAGATGAGTAAGAAAATGGTAAGAGAATAGTTTTGAAATCAATCACAAGTTGTTTCCCTTTGGTTTAAGGGATTTTATTCAAACGGGCAAAAATAAATAAGAAAATGATTCATTTTAAAAATATTTTTTAAAGAAGTGTAATAAGGACAAATACACAACAATGTATTAATGAAATAGTCTAGTAGCACACGGTTTGGGCAGAACAAGAAAAGACAATCAATCAACAACCAGTAAAATCAAGGTTCGAATGTTAGTGTGAATTAATCCATCCAAAAAATGGTGAGAAGGGGTTTAATTTAAAGAAAAACAACAAAACACAATTAAAAGTTTTTAAAAGGAACTCGGAATCAATCACAAGCTGGCCAAAGGCCTTTTGAAAGAAGAGAATTTGTCATATAAAAAGTATACAAACATGTGAGACAATAGAGAGTTGTCATAAAACTAGCAAGAAATCAGAGTGACCAAGAAGGTTAGGTTCATAGACTCAGAATGAGTCTGAAAGAGAGTCAAGTGTTCTGAATGGAACCCTAGACCAAACATAAAGTCAAGCCTACCAAAAATCACAAATACTGGGGTTTCTAACTCGAATCAGATGTATAGATGAGAAAACAACGAATATAACATGATCAGTAGTCTCTTTCAGAGACTTATGAGAAAACAAATGGAGAAAGCATCAAGTTCGAAACACAGGGAATACATTTAGGCAAAGCATGTCACTCAAACAACTTTCGGAGAGAAAAAGTGATACAGGTTTAGGAAAAATAGTAGTCAAAACCTGCTTAGAGTTCAAACAAAAGTCCAGTAAAGGAAAACAAGGATTGAAAGCTTAGTAAAAATACAGTAAAGACACATACGAGATAGACATGTAAAACATGCGTACAGAGCCCAATTGAAGCAAGAACATAACACAAAATAGAAAAACATGCATAATATGGCAAAACATAAGAACAAAGGAGCAGACATGCGAGGAAAGAACATAAAAACATGACATAGACAGATTTACACAAAGAAAGGAAGAAGAAGAAGAAGAAGAAGAAGAAGAAGAAAAGTCAGAAGTCGTTTCAAGAGTTTCCGAAAACCCTAAATTAAAATAGACTAATTTTAAAAAGAAAATTAGGGAAAGCTTTAAAATATTGAATATAGCACAGATCCTCCATAGATCTAAGTAAATAAAAGAGAAAGGAACCTCGAATAGCCTTAAACCCTAGAAATGAGAAGGCTTGGAAGAGGTCTGGTCTTGAGGCAGAGATGGCCATGGCTAGGCTTCTAAAGCTCTAATACATCGGAACGGGACCAGAGAGGCCACAGGAACACAGATTTGCAGAGGATCTGAACGGATGCCATTGAGGTCAAACCTCAAAATCTCGAACACCCATGGCTTAGGAGATAAGGAAGGTGGGCACATGTCGTCCATGGCCTGAAAAGCCATGGACTCCGGTGAGATGATGCTAGGAGAAGACGAGGGAGGTAATTATGGTTTGAATGTTTGAGTGCATTTGAGAGAAAAGAGAGTTTGAAGGTGGCTGTCAAAGAGAAATGGGGATTAGGGTTAGGTCATGTGGAATTAAAAATGGAAAGAATCATTTGTGGCCGTTGATCAAAAGGATCAACAACCTGGATGTAAAAGAACCTCGGGCGGGTTTAGCAATTGGGTCAAGGGTTGGGTGAGAAATCATATTGGGTCATTATGATTTTGGGGCGGATTGGGCCAAAATTAAGGCTAAAATTGAAATGGAATTGGGATTATGATTGGAATGAATTGGGGCTAAAACCTAAATAGCCAGTTTTCCCCCTATTATTTTATCAAAATTGTAAAACATTTTTAAAAGCAAATTAAAGGCACTGATTCAACTAATAATATAAAAATATTAATTTAAAAAAATTGGGATCCATTTTTTTAATTGTGAGATATTCAATGTAAAAGAGGCTAGCATAGCAACTATATGCAATTTGGCTTTAAAAATGCAAAACAATTTTGTAAAAATGTGCAAAAATCATGCTGATGACATTTTGGTGTAAATATGAGAATAAAATAAATTATTATCCAAAATAGAAATCTTTGGGAATTATTATTAGATTTTATGGTATAAAAATAGGCCATAAATTTGTTTAAAAAATTATTAAAAATGCCAAAACCTTTTGGTGTGCTTATATTTGCACATATATGTTATTTTGGAAGTGTTTTGGGTATATAAAATACATAGGAAAAAATTGGGCATCAATAGAGCCCACTTCTCGAATTTCAAATTTTTTTACATCTACGCATTCCTTATCTCGCCACGAGTCTATACATATCAAGAATTCCCTAGTCCGAGCTCAAATGACCCATCAAAACCCAATATGAAGTACCTCAACTCAAGCCCTAGTTCTTCCCTCTTTTTGATAAATTTTAATGAATTTCTAGGCTGTTTCTATAATTAATCCATGTTTTTAGGTCATAGAACTCACCTCCAATGAATACATTAGCTCGCGGTAGAAAATGAAACTTTAAACCCCTTTTTGTCCAGACCATTTCGCACTTGCGATCCATATACCGCATCTGCGATTTTCGCTTCTACGGAGTTCCACTTAAATGCTTGGACTGCTTCTACGGTCAAACTCCGCATCTGCGGATTTCGCTTCTGCGGAGAATCATCCGTTTCTACGGAAATCCCCAATAGTCAATATCTGCATCTGTGGTTCAGCCTGCATATGTGGAAAACCAACTTTCCAAGAAACTCTCACCTGTGATCCACCTCCCCGCATCGAGACCGCACCTGCAGTCCTATTTCCGTAGATGCAGAAATACCAGAACCAGCAATCCCAACAATAACACAAGTCTAAAATTCATCCTAATAGCCATCCAAAATCACCCGAGGCTCCCGGGACCTCAACCAAATGTAATGACCCGGCCTGTTATTACGGGAATTACCACCCCGTTATCTTGCATTTACATATCTTTTGCTTTTATATCAGTATTAGAGTATATCGGGTGAGTTAGGAGTGATTCGGGTTAAAAATGAAGCAAGTAGCATGTTTGAAGGAAACTTGAATATGCGAAGTCAACCTAGAGTTGACTATTGAGTTAGAATGCTCGAAACCCGATTCCAATGATTTGACTAGTTTCTGGGGATCATTTATGACTTAGGAGAGCAATCGGAATTGAATTCGGAGGTCCGGTGTAGTTTCAAGCTTGAATTGGCGAAGGTTGAATTTTGGCGAAAACCAGATGGTAGGTGACATTTTGATCCGGGGGTCAGAATGGAATTATGACAATTTATGTAGCTTCTTTATGTGATTTTGGATATATCTGCAAATTTTCAGGTCATTCGGACATCGTTTGATCGGGTTTTGGATTGAATGTTAGTTTCGGGAGTTTTGAAGAAACTTAGGCTTGAATTCGTGTGTAAATGGTGATTTTGATGTTTAGGATGGTGTTTATATGATTGGAACAAGTCCGTATCATGTTTTGGAGTATGTTGGTGGTTTTCGTTGGGGTCCCGGGGGCCTCGGCATGATTTCGGACCATCAACCGGGCATTTTGAACTTGGCAAAATCTGCAGAAAATTGCAGGTTACTGTACAAGCATTTAAGCCTTCATGTTCGCGTGGCATGGGCTGCATTCGCGAAGGCCAAGCGGATCAAAGAATCGCATTTGCGAGCAGGGGCATCACGTTCGCATAGGCAACGTGGGGTGAAGCTTCGCATTCGCGTGACTGGGAGCCGCGATCGCGTAGAATGAGAGGGGAGAGCTTCACGTTCGCGTGGGAGTGTACGCGTTCGCGTAGAAGAAGAACCCGGCGAATGGGAGATTGTTCATCGCGAACGCGTGGTGGAGCGTCACGTTTGCAAAGGGTAAACAGGAGCTGAGCATCGCGAACGCGTAGAACAAATGGGTCTGGCAGTGAAATTAAATTGCAGAACAGAGGGCTCATGGGTTCATTCACCCAAAACATAATTTTGAGCCCTAAAGAGAAGAAAACACGAGGAAAACACCGAGATATCATTGGGTATTCATCGGAGGTAAGATTTTTGACTTAAAAACATAATTTTATGGTAGAATTAACATCAATCTTCATGAATTTGGGTAGAAATTGTGAAAGATTGTGGCCTAGAAATTGAAAACGAAAATTTGGGTTTTGAAAGGCCAATCGAACTCCGATTTCAATAAATTTTATATGCACGGACTCGTGGCGAGACGAGGATCGTGTTGGTACTAATTTCGGATCTTTCCGAGTAGTGGACCCGGGGTCACGTTTTTACAACTTAGTCTATTTATGCGAATTTCATGTAAATTGAGATGGGTTATGATTCTTTGACCCGTATTTGATATAATTATTGTGGTTTGACTAGATTCTATGCACAAGGGAGCGAATTTCAAAGGGAAAGGCATCGCGGACGAGTCTACGACTGGCTAGAGGTGAGTAGTTTGTGTATATGGTAGCCTGAGGGTTCGAAACCCCGGCTTAGCACATTGTGACGCTAGTAGGGCATGGCTCACACCCCGTGGTAGGAGCGGGATTGATTGTGACTGGGGATTGAGACTTGGTCCATTCCGAATGTGAATAATATGCTATTAGTGGTGGAAATACACTGTATTTGATATATTTGTGGGCGGTAAGCCTTGTTTGGGGCCTTGTGCCGACCTGTAGCGTCCTTAGAGGATAATATTTATGTGATAGCTATATTTGCTTAATCACCAATCTCAGTCCTGGAAATTGAAATCACATTATTGATATGCTAAGTCACCGGCTTTTGCAAATTTAATAAAGTTAAAGTATTTTTCATAAATTATGAACTGCAAACTGGAATTAAGGAAAATGAACTATTTTGTGACTTATCTGATTATTGTGGACTGAGGATGGACCGGGCTGTACGCCGCATCGGTTATTATGATATGAGGATCGGGCTGCACACCACAGCGGTATTAGCGCTTGGGCTGTAGGAGCCCCTCCGGAGTCTGTACACACCCACAGTGAGCGACGTCGACGTTAAATGGATCGGGCTACATGCCGTAGCGGTTATGTGCATTGCATTGCATCTTTATTTGTTAAATTATTCTATGGTAGCGGTTTTATATTGTTGATGCAAGTTCGTAGGAGATTCGAACTGTAGTATAGCTTCATATTGTGGTATTTTGTGGATTTCCTACTTTCAGCTGCTTTTATATATTTATTACTCACAGAGTACCTAGTACTCACCCCTACTCCCTGCACCTTTTGTGTGCAGACTCGGGTACTCAGGAGCAGTAGACAGGCATTTTCAGCGTTTGCAGAGTCATACCGAGTTGCTGAGGTAGCTGCCGACGTTTGCAGAACCTAGATTCTCCTCTCTTTCAGTTGTTATTTTATATTCAGACTTGATTACTTCCATACAATATTCTCTATTTTGTTGATTTTTGTTAGAGGCTCTAGACTTGTGACTCCAGGTCATTAGGAGTGTCAGTTATTTTCGTACTTCTCAGTATTTTGTTCTTTATTATTATTATTGGAATTCTTTGACTCATATATTCTTCTTCCAATATCCATTTGGGACTGATAGTCGTTGTGATAAGTAATCGTTGGTCTGGCTGGCCTAATTTAATTGTTGGGCGCCATCACGACCGGATTTGCGTCGTGACAAGTTGGTATCAGAGCCTAGGTTACTAGGACTCGCGAGTCATGAGTCGGTTTAATAGGCTTTCGCGGATCGGTACGTAGACGTCTGTATCTATCCTCGGAGGGCTACAGAACTTTAGGAAAAACCTCACTTTTCTTGGATTCATATCGTGCGGTTTGTGTTATTATGAAACTAAACTTTTCCATATTCTATTCTCTCGCAGATGGCAAGAACACGTGCTAGCGCACGTGGCGGACGTGGCGGTCGACCACCAATGGCACTTAGAGGCCGTGGTCGTGGTAGAGGTAGGGCAGCAGTACCAGCACTTGCTGACCCACCGGTTGACCAGACTCAAGATCAGGTTCCAGCTGCAGACGCTTCGGCAGCTCAGGTTCAGGCACCGGCAGTGCCTATTGTGATACCGGGTCTTCAGGAAACCTTGGCCCAGATATTATCAGTATGCACAGGCTTGGCTCGGGTTGTTGCAGCCTCTAGGAAATCAGACCCCCATGGCTCGCACACTCGAGCCGGTGATACATGGTATTCAGGCACCTGGGGCAGCTCTAGTTCAGCCAGTTACGCCCATTGCACCAACTCCTACTTATGTGGTTCCAGTTATGCCCGACGATGAGCAGCGTCGTTTGGAGAGGTTTGAGAGGCTACAGCCTCTGGCATTCAGTGGTGTTGAGGGCGAGGACGCCCAGGGTTTTCTTGATAGATGTCAGTGCATGCTTCGCATCGCGGGTATTCTAGAGTCCAGCGGTTTTTCATTCACCACTTTTCGGTTCACAGGCGCAACATTTCAGTTGTGGGAGGATTTTGAGAGGCGTAGGCCTACTGGGGCAGTGCCCCTCACTTGGCAGCAGTTCTCCACGGTATTTTTGGAGAAGTACGTGCCTCAGTCTCAGAGAGAGGAGCTGCGTCGTCAGTTTGAGTGGCTAAAGTAGGGAGACATGACGGTTACTCAGTACGAGATGAGATTCACATAGCTGGCCCATCATGCCATGTGGATGGTCCCTACGGACAGAGAGAGGATTCGGAGATTTATTGATGGCCTTATTTATCCCATCTGCATATTGATGACCAGGGAGAGAGCTTCGGCAGTTACCTTTGAGGAGGTGGTTGATGTTGCCCGTCACATTGAGACAGATCGCCGTAGAGAGCAGGAGGAGAGAGAGGCTAAGAGGCCTCGTGGTACTAGTAGCTACAGTTATGCTCCGTCTAGGGGCCAACCTCAGCATAGCAGAGGTTGTTCTTTCAAGTCTCATAAGTCTGGACGTGTAGAGTCCAGTGGGATTTCATCAGATCGTGGTAGTCAGGGCCATCAGGGTTATCAGGGTCAGCAGGGCCGTCAGCAGAGTCAGCCTGCATTGAGTGCTCTTCCAGCTCAGAGCTCTGCTCCTGTTTCCTCAGCACAGGATTCATCTGCAGCGAGGGGTCCTCAGCAGCCCCTTCTTCCATCTTCGGGTTGTTGTTTTGAGTACGGCAACTTGGGCCATATCAGGAGAGAGTGTCCTCAGTGGCTTCGTAGGTGGTCTCAGCAGAGGGATCAGCCCTCGTCTTCTACTCCTGTTTCTTCAGCGCCAGCACAGTCGGCTAGGATTGGTGGCCAGGTATCCAAAGGTCGCCCTAGGGGCAAGGATCGTACTGGTGGAGGCCAGGCTTGTTTCTATGCTCTTCCGGATAGGAAGGATGCTAGTGCTTTAGATGCGGTCATTTCAGAATTATCTCAGTCTGCCACAGGGATGCTTCTGTCTTATTTGATCCCGGATCCACCTATTCCTATGTTTCTGCTTATTTTGCACATCACTTGGGTATGACCCGTGGTATTCTTGATTTGCCCGTACATGTGTCTACCCCGGCGGGGGATACTGTTGTTGTGGATCAGGTATATCGATCTTGTCTTATTACTATTGGGGGTCTGGAGACCCGAGTTGATTTATTACTATTGGGCATGGTAGATTTCGATGTGATTCTACGCATGGATTGGCTATCTCCTTACCATGCGATTCTGGACTGTCATGCCAAGACAGTCACACTAGCTATTCCAGGTAATCTGAGGATCGAGTGGCGTGGCTTGACTGATTATGTGTCCGACAGGGTGATTTCTTATATAAAGGACCAACGAATGATTGGCAAGGGTTGTTTATCTTATTTGGCCTTCATTTGAAATGTTGAGGCTGAGACACCCAGTGTTGATTCGACTCCCATTGTGAGGGAGTTTCCGGATGTATTTCCAGTAGACCTGCCGAGCATGCGGCCTGACAGAGATATTGACTTTGGTATTGACTTGGTGCCGGGCACTCAGTCCATTTCTATTCCTCCCTATCGCATGGCACCAGCGAAGTTAAAAGAATTGAAGGAACAACTTCATGAACTCTTAGATAAGGGTTTCATTCGTCCGAGTGTGTCACCTTAGGGTGCACCGGTGTTGTTCGTGAAGAAGAAAGAAGGCACAGTGAGAATGTGCATTGACTACAGGCAATTGAACAAGGTAGCAGTGAAGAATAAGTACCTATTGCCTCGTATTGAGGACCTATTTGATCAGCTCCAGGGAGCTAGTGTATTTTCCAAGATTGATCTTCAATCGGACTATCATCAATTGAAGATCAGGGGCTCAGATATTATGAAGACAGCGTTCAGGACGCGATATGGGCACTACTAGTTCATGGTGATGTCTTTCGGGTTGTCTAATGCCCCAGCTTCATTCATGCACTTGATGAATAGCATATTTTAGATGTACCTTGATTCTTTTGTGATTGTGTTTATTGATGATATTCTGGTGTATTCACGCAGCTAGGAGGAGCATGCACAACACTTGAGGGTGGTATTGCAGAGGTTGAGAGAAGAGAAGCTCTATGCAAAATTCACTAAGTGTGAGTTCTGGCTTGATACTGTGACTTTTCTGGGACATGTAGTGTCCGGTGATGGTATTCGGGTTGATCCACAGAAGGTCGAGGCAGTGCAGAACTGGCCCAGACCTTCCTCGGCTACCGCGATTCGGAGTTTTCTCGGCCTGGTAGGCTATTATCGTCGGTTTGTTCAGGGTTTCTCATCTATTGCTTCACCGTTAACTAAGTTGACACAGAAGAATGCTCCATTTGCGTGGTCTGATGAATGTTAGGAGAGCTTCCAGAAGCTCAAGGAAGCTTTGACCACAGCTCCAGTACTTGTGTTGCCATCAGCCTCAGGGTCATATACGGTGTATTGTGATGCTTCTAGAGTTGGGCTCGGTTGTGTGTTGATGCAAGAGAATAGAGTTATTGCATATGCTTCTCGTCAGCTAAAGCCCCACAAGAAGAACTACCATGTTCATGATTTGGAGTTAGCTGTTATTGTTCACGCCTTAAAGATTTGGAGGCACTACCTATATGGTGTATCTTGTGATGTGTATACAGACCACCGCAGCCTTCAACATTTGTTTAAGCAGAAATATCTAAATTTGAGGCAGCAGAGATGACTTGAATTTCTTAAAGACTATGATATTACTATCTTGTACCATCCCGGGAAAGCCAATGTAGTGGCTGATGAATTGATCCAGAAGGCTATTAGTATAGGCAGTTTGGCGTATATTCCAGTTGGGGAGAGACCCTTGCAGTTGATGTTCAGGCGTTAGCTAATCAGATGGTGAGGCTGGATATTTCTGAGCCCAGTCGGGTGATGGCTTGTGTAATAGCTCGTTCTTCTTTATATGATCGTATCCGAGAGCGCCAGTATGATGATCCACACTTACTTGTCCTTAAGGACATAGTTCAACATGATGATGCTAGAGATGTCGCTATTGATAGTGATGGTGTATTGCGGATGCAGGGCCGGATATGCGTGCCCAATGTTGATGGCCTTCGTGAGTTGATATTGGAGGAGGCCCACAGCTCACGGTATTCTATTCATCCAGGAGCCGCGAAGATGTATCAGGATTTGAAGCAGCATTACTAGTGGAGGAAGATGAAGAAAGATATTGTCAGCCATGTGGCTCGGTGTCTAAACTGTCAGCAGGTCAAGTATGAGCATCAGAGACCTGGTGGTGTGTTCCAGCGTATTGATATTCCCGAGTGGAAGTGGGAAAGGATTACTATGGACTTTGTTAGTGGACTCCCTCGGACAGCGAGGAAGTTTGATTCAGTTTGGGTGGTGGTGGATAGGTTGACTAAGTCAGCTCACTTCATCCCAGTGTGTACTACTTATTCCTCAGAGCGGTTGGCAGAGATATTCATCCGTGAGATAGTGAGATTGCATGGAGTTCCCATTTCTATTATATCGGACAGAGGTACCCAGTTCACTTCTCAGTTCTGGAGGACATTTCAGCGAGAGTTGGGTTCACAGGTAGAGCTGAGCACAGCATTTCATCCACAGACGGATGGACAGTCTGAGCGTACTATTCAGATATTGGAGGACATGTTGCGTGCTTGTGTCATTGATTTCGGTGGTTCATGGGCTGATTACTTGCCTCTTGCGGAGTTTGCTTATAATAATAGCTATCAGTCCAGCATTCAGATGGCACCGTATGAAGCTTTATATGGGAGGCGGTGTAGGTCTCCAGTCGGTTGGTTCGAGCCCGGCGAGGCTAGGTTGTTGGGGACAGAGTTAGTCCAAGATGCCTTAGACAAGGTGAAGGTGATTCGGAGAGACTTCACACAGCTCAGTTGCGTCAGAAGAGTTATGCCGACCGGAAGGTCCGAGATGTGTCTTATTCAGTGGGTGAAAAGGTGTTGCTGAAGGTTTCGCCTATGAAGGGCGTTATGAGGTTTGGGAAGAAAGGGAAGTTGAATCCAAGGTTTAGTGGACCTTTTGAGGTGCTTAGGAAAGTTGGGGAAGTGGCCTATATGCTTGCTTTGCCACCCAGTTTGTCGGGAGTTCACCCGGTATTCCATGTATCCATGCTCCGGAAGTATGTCGGAGACCCGTCTCATGTATTAGACTTCAGCACAATACAACTAGATGAGGACTTGACTTATGATATGGAGCCAGTAGCCATATTGGGTCGACAGGTTCGTAAGTTGAGGTCCAAGGACATAGCTTCAGTGAAAGTGCAGTGGAGAGGTCGTCCCGTGGAGGAAGCAACTTGGGAGACCGAGCAGGAGATGCGGAGCAGATATCCACACTTGGTTGATACTCCAGGTATGTTTCTTAACCCGCTCGTGGAATAGCGTTTGTTTAAGTTGGGGAGAATGTAATGACCCGACCCGTCGTTACAGGAATTACCACCCCGTTATCTTACATTTACATATCTTTTGCTTTTATATCAATATTAGAGTATATCGGGTGAGTTAGGAGTGATTCGGGTTAAAATAAAGCAAATAGCATGTTTAAAGGAAGCTTCAATATGGGAAGTCAACCTAGAGTTGACTATTGAGTTAGAGTGCTGAGAACCGTATTCCGATGATTTGACTAGTTTCGGGGGATCATTTATGACTTAGGAGAGCAATCCGAATCGAATTCGGAGGTCCGGTGTAGTTTTAGGCTTGAATTGGCGAAGGTTGAATTTTGGCGAAAACCGGATGGTAGGTGAGATTTTGATCCGGGGGTTGGAATGGAATTCCAACAATTTTTGTAGCTTCGTTATGTGATTTTGGATATGTCTGCAAATTTTCAGGTCATTCGGACATCGTTTGATCCGGTTTTGGATTGAATGTTAGTTTCTGAAGGTTTGAAGAAACTTAGGCTTGAATTCGTGTGTAAATGGTGATTTTGATGTTTAGGATGGTGTTTATATGATTGGAACAAGTCCGTATCATGTTTTGGAGTATGTTTGTGGTTTTTGTTGGGGTCCCGGGGTCCTCGGGATGATTTCGGACCATCAACCGGACATTTTGAACTTGGCAAAATCTGCAGAAAATTGCAGGTTAATGTACATGCATTTAAGCCTTCGCGTTCGCGTGGCATGGGCCGCGTTTGCATAGGCCAGGCAGATCAAAGCATCTCATTCGCGAGCAGGGGCGTTGCGTTCGCGTAGGCAAGGTGGGGTGAAGCTTCGCGTTCACGTGACTGGGAGCTACGATCGCGTAGAAGGAGAGGGGAGAGCTTCGCGTTCGCATGGGAGTGTACGCGTTCGTGTAGAAGAAGAACCCGGCGGGTGGGAGATTGTTCATCGCGAACGCGTGGTGGAGCATCGCGTTCGCGAAGGGTAAACTGGAGCTGAGCATCGCGAACGCGTGAAGACCATCGCGAACGCGTAGAACAAATGGGTCTGGCAGTGAAATTAAATTGCAGAACAGAGGGCTCACGGGTTCATTCAGCCAAAACATAATTTTGAGCCCTAGAGAGAAGAAAACACGAGGAAAACACTGAGATATCATCGGGTATTCATCGGAGGTAAGCTTCTTGACTCAAAAACATAATTTTATGGTAGAATTAACATCAATCTTCGTGAATTTGGTAGAAATTGTGAATGATTGTGGCCTAGAAATTGAAAATGAAAATATTGGTTTTGAAAGGTCAATCGAACTCCGATTTTGATAAACTTTATATGCACGGACTCGTGGCGAGACGAGGATCGCGTTGGTACTAATTTCGGAATTTTCCGAGCAATGGGCCCGAGGTCGGGTTTTTACCAACTTAGTGTATTTATGCGAATTTCATGTAAATTGAGATGGGTTATGATTCTTTGACCCGTATTTGATATAATTATTATGGTTTGACTAGATTCTACGCACGAGGGAGCGAATTTCAAAGGAAAAGGCATCGCGGACGAGTCTTCGACCGGCTAGAGGTGAGTAGTTTGTGTATATGGTAGCCTGAGGGTTCGAAACCCCGTCTTAGCACATTTTGACGCTAGTAGGGCGTGGCTCGCACACCGTGGTAGGTGCGAGATTGATTATGACTGGGGATTTAGACTTGGTCCATCCCGGATGTGAATAATATGCTATTAGTGTTGGAAATACACCGTATTTGATATATTTGTGGGCGGTAAGCCTTGTTTGGGGCCTTGTGTCGACCTGTAGCGTCCTTAGAGGATAATATTTATGTGATAGCTATATTTGCTAAATCACTAATCTCAGTCCTGGAAATTGAAATCACAGTATTGATATGCTAAGTCACCGACTTTTGCAAATTTAATAAAGTTAAAGTATTTTTCATAAATTATGAACTGGAAACTGGAATTAAGAAAAATGAATTGTTTTGTGACTTATCTGATTATTGTGGACCGAGGATGGATCGGGCTGCACGCCGCAGCGGTTATTATGATATGAGGATCGGGCTGCACGCCGCAGCAGTATTGCGCTTGGGCTGTAGGAGCCCCTCCGGAGTCTGTACACACCCCCGGTGAGCGCCGTCGACGTTAAATGGATCGGGCTACACGCCGTAGCGGTTATGTGCATTGCATTGCATTCTTTGTCTGTGGATTATTTGTGATAGTGGAAATGTACTGTTGTTGTTGCTAGTTCGTAGGAGGATTCGGACTGTAGTTTAGCTTCATTTTGTGGTATTATGTGGATTTCTTGCTTTCAGCTACTTGTATATATATATTACTCACTGAGTACTTAGTACTCACCCCTACTCCCCGCACCTTTGTGTGCGGATTCATGTACGCTGGAGGTTTAGCTGAGGAGTTCCAGCATTTCCAGAGTCATACCGAGTTGCTGAGGTAGCTGCCGACGTTCGCAGAACCTAGCCTCTCCTCTCTTTCAGTTGTTATTTTATATTCAGACTTGAGTACTTCCATACAGTATTCTCTATTTTGTTGGTTTTTGTTAGAGGCTCTAGACTTGTGACTCCAGGTCTTTGGGAGTGTCAGTTATTTTCGTACTTCTCAGTATTTTGTTCTTTATTATTATTATTAGAGTTCTTTGACTCATATATTCTTCTTGGAATGTCCATTTGGGACTGATAGTCATTGTGATAAGTAATCGTTGGTCTGGCTGGCCTAGCTTAATTGTTGGGCGCCATCACAACCGGATTTGGGTCGTGACACCAAAAGTGCCAACCCATTCTTAAACATCATTCGAACTTGCTCCAATAATCAAAGCACCACAAATAACACTAAAACCATCAAATTACATCGGATTTAAGCCTAAGTTCTTCTAAAACTCCCGAAACTCGCGTTTGATCAAAAACCCGACCAAAACACCTCCGAATGAACTGAAATTTTGCACACACATCCTAAATAACCTAACAAAGCTACAAAAACTCTCGGAATTCAATTCCGACCCTCGGATGAAAATATCACCTATCAACTGAAAATTGCCAAAATACTAACTTTACCAATTCAAGCCTAGTTCCTCACCGGATCTCCAAAATCACGCCCGACCACACTCCTAAGTCAAAAATTATCCCTGAAGCTAACCGAATCACCAAAAATTACATCTGAGCCCTCTAACACATAAGTCAACATCTGGTTGACTTTTCCAAACTAAGCTTTCCTTAATGAGACTAAGTGTCTCATTTCTTTCTAAAATCAATCCAAACCAACTCGATCATATGAGATATGGATAATGAAGCATAAGGAAGCTCAAAAATGGGGGAAATGAACACGTAATGAGATGACGGGTCGGGTCGTCACAATCACCCTTGTCACTCTAAATTAAACTTTTTTTCTTCATGGAAAATGAAGTACATAATTCCTATATAATCTTTCTTTTATCTACTTAGGAAATGTTAAAATTCCTGCCTACACCATCACTATTTAAAACACATGTCATTACCTTCTCATCATCATTATCGCTAACGAGAACAATAATTGATCAAAAGACACACCCTGTCAGCTACTGTATCTAAGTTATTCTCTGTATCCCAGTTCATCCCAAGTAATAGTACCACGAGGATAGTCACCAAAGCCACCAGACAACTTTATGATGCCAATGAAGCAAGATGAGCTATTCAATGAAACTTGTATTGTAAAGAAAAAGAAAGAGTCTGATTCAAAAAAGTGGGTCAAGGGTCGAGCCTCGACTATACTTGTAAAATTTAGTTTTATATAAATTTTGAAATATTAATTCAATATATTTTTTCTTATAGGTTCGCTTCACATCTGATATGGGGGAATTCATACGCAGTCAGCCACCTAATGAGTCGGCCGAGGCAATCCAACTTTCGGATGAGGATGCTGAAAGAACACTCCTTGAGTACTTTATATACTTTGAACTAGACAATAGAACTAGTTTTGAATGAGCTTCTAATAAACGTTAACTTAGTTTTGTTAGCTTAATATTTTAGTTCAATTGAAATTTATATTTTGGTGCTTTTTAGTGTTGTTGTTGTTGGCATAAAATGTCTGTTTAGGATATTTGGTGTAAGTTGGCAGGTGGTGTAGCAGCCAAAACAGGTAGTTTTTGCCAAAAATATACCAATAAAAGCGACAACTTTGATCTCTAGTTGGTCGCTTTTCACTTAAAAAATAATTTACTAGGCAATAGCGACCAATCCCGGTCGCTATTTTATTTTAAAAAAATAATCTTTGGTAATTTTTCGACCAACATTGGTCGCTTATAGTTTAAAAAATTAATTTGGCCATTTGCGATCAATTTTGGTCGCCAATTAAAATTAAAAAATTATAAAATTATTAATATAGCGACCAAAGTTGGTCGCTTTCTATGGTTTACAATAAATAAAAATAAAATATTATTTACATCTGAAGACTAACTTTGGTCGCCAAATTTATAATATTAAAATATTTGAGGGACCAAAGTTGGTCGCTATATGCTTTGCCCGGAAAATTTGGTTCTTTTACCCGATAGAAAAAATTTGGTTGCTAATAAGAGACCAACTTTGGTCCCTAAGGTAAATGGACAAGCTTAATATTGACCATGCATTTTTGGTCGCTTTTTTGCCACTAGTGACCAACATTGCTCGCTTTTTGTGGTAGATAAATCCTGAATTTCTAGTAGTTAGGTTCTATCGATTACAACAATATCATTGATTAAGGGATAGAAAACTTCAAACTCAACTAAGAAATTGTTGGAATATATCTCACTCTTTGTTTTCTCAGAAATATATGATTTCTCAACAAGAAATTCACACAGAAGAAGAAGAGAATAGAATCTATGAAAAAGAAGAAGGAAAGAAAGGATTTTTGGACAAAACAAAGCCAAGTTCTATGTCTGATAAGCCATGTGACAAGCCACGTGGCAGCATTTCAGCTACCAAATCAATTGATGAAGATTTTAATCTGGACTGTCCACTTCTCACATGCACACAAAGGCTCACATACTGAAGGAATATTAATTTGTTACTATGTTAGAATTTAGCTAATGAAAATAGGACAAGTCTACTTAATTCATAGGGTAGTTTTATTTTCAGATTCTTTGCTAGGTGGCTAATATATGTATAAATACATAGTCCTTTTGTACAGTGATTTATTGAGAATACACAGAAAATTTCACAATCATCTTTCTCAATTTTTATATAGTATCAGAGCATTAGCTCTTCTTTTCAATTTTTTGAATTAGCAATGCCTCCTCCTTCTGATGTTACTGAAACTCCCACTCCCACTCACGACTCTTCATCCACAACAAAAGGAAATGGAAATACCATTGGTTCTACAAATCATTCTTTCTTCATACATCTAATGCACCGGGGACGATACTTGTCAACATACCTTTTGATGGTCGAGGTTATGCTGGATGGAGCAAATCTATCTTGATTTTACTTTCACCAAGAACAAGGTAGGTTTCATTGATGGATCTTGCCCTATGCCAACCCCAAGAGATCATACTTTTGAAACCTGGAGCAGATGTAACCATATGGTTACATGGTTACATCATGGTTGTTAAATTCTCTGACCAAAGTGATTGCTGACAGTGTCCTATATTCAAAAATAGCTAAGTATCTATGGTTGGATCTAGAGCACAGGTTTGGGCAACTAAATGCATTCAAATTATATCACCTGCAAAAGGAGCTAGCTGATTTAGTTCATGTCAAGACCCGAAGTTTCCACGCTCGGGAGTCATGATGACACATACTAATGAGAGCTAGGCAAGCCAAACCTTAACTAATTACTTCATTTTCAAATTACTTCTTTTTAACAAACATAAGGCAATTATATGATAACAATGGAACTTTAAATAATTAAGCGGAAGATGACAATTAAATATCTGAAATTTGCATCTATTACAACTTTTAAAACCTCAAACAACCAAAACCTGGTGTCACAGTGTCACAAACCATCTAAGATTACTACATACAAGGTGTGAAGAAATAACAGTACACTGTTTTTGAATAAAAGGAAAATGAAACAGGAAATAGAGATAGAGGGAGATGCTAGGGCCCGCGGACGCCTATAGGTCTATCTTAGGTCTACAGAAGGACTGAAGGAAGCACTCCAACTACTGCCTAAAAGCTTCTCTGGGATATGCACATAGTGCAGAGTAGTATCAGCACAAACAACCCCATATGCTTGTAAGTGCCTAGCCTAACCTAGGTGAAGTAGTGATGAGGCTAGGACCAGACTACCAAATAAACCTATGCAGTTCAAATATATATACAGTGGAAAAGAAATACAGAGATAACCAATCAATATGGGAGGGGGAGCATGTTATGGAGGAGATAACAATTCCATGTAAAAAAGACATCAAGTAACGAAGGAAATAACATAACTTGGATATCGAGAAAGAATCAGAAATCAATAAGTGCACGGCATCACCCTTCGTAATTTTGCTCTCATCCTCACCAAATCAATTATATAATAAAATGTGCACAACATCACCTTTCATTCTTCTCTATTTCCTTACCATATATTCTATAGAATCGGAATCGAATGATACATCGTGCGGCACGACATCACCTTTCATGCTTTCACACTATTCTTCACCCAAACAACAATCATAAACAATGGGGCAAGGGAATAAATAAGTATAATAGAAATCCTGGCAAAGGAACAAAAAATTAAACAATTAAATCACGGCAAGGGAACAACATCAATAATATTAACGTCCTGGCAATGGAGATAACCAATATGGCAATAATATCTCGGCAAGGGCACAATTAAATGACTTTTTTCTCTTTTTCACCTTTACTTCATACCTCCCTTACCACTTGAGCCAATGCTCAAAAGGGTTCAATCAACTCATATGCTTTCACAATTCATAATATACTTTCACAATTCGTAATATAGCTTGAGCCAATGCTCCTCAATGTTCAAAGGTCACAATTACTTCCACAAACTTGTCAGAACAAATAAAAATCACCTCTAAAGCATAGATGATACAACAAAGTAATGAAAATTACAATATAAGACTCACGGGCGTGCTTAACTTCGACATATAGATACTCGCCACCATGCCTATACGTCGTACTCAACTATTATCACATAGCAAATCGGACTCGACTCTTAATCCCTCGAGATAAGGTTAGACCAAACACTTACCTCAAACTTCCACGGCCAACTCAAGCCTCAAATCTCGCTTTCCCTTTTGAATTTAGCTCCAAATTAATTGTATCTAGACATAATCGACTTAATAACAGTAATAAATCTTAAACAATACAATTCCAATACTCGATTATAGCTTTCCAATCATTCTTCCCAAAAATTCAAAAATTGACCCGGGGTCCGCTTGGTCAAAATACGAGGTTCGGACCAAAATCTTATCTCTCATTCACCCATAAGACCAAATATATAATTATTTTCAAAATTCAACCCTAAAACGAGGTCTAAATCACAATTAATCAAAAAGCCCTAACTCTACCCAAATCCCTAATTTTCTACCCTTAAGAAAATTATTTATGCCTAAAAATTTAATGGGTGTTAATGGATATTGAAGAATATGAGTCTAAGAATACATACCTATCAATTGGTGGCGAAATCCTCTTTCAAAAATTGCCGAATTTGGAGTTAAGAAGAAGAAGTAATGAAATTTTGAGTAAATCCCATAATAGCTATTGTTTTAAGTGCTCGGCGACAATGTTCTTCACATTTGCGAAGACAATATCTCGATCGCGAAGGGCTGTCAGAAGTGGACTTACGCGATCGTGCGCGTTTGCGAAGGGTTGAACACCCTGACCTTCGTGTTCGCGGACACACGTACGCGTTCGCGTAGAAGAATCGACAATAACCCAGTCCACCTCCAATTAACTCTACGCGTTCATGTCATACAGGCTGCATTCGTGATGATCAATCCCACAATGCTTCGCATCCGCGATCGCGATGCACAACAGGTCTGTGCACCTGCAGTAGAAATTCTGCAACTTTTCTTAAGTCCAAAACTTCCTGAAACACACCCTAGCCCTCGGTGTTCCAAACCAAATATACGTACTAACTGAGTGACATCATACAAACTTATCTGTGCATCCAAATCGCCAAAATAACTTCAATAACAATGAATTAAACATCAAAATTTCTTAATTTCTTTTGGCAATTTAGGTCTGAATCACGTTAAATGACATCCCTTTTTTACCAAATTCCACATAAACATTTTAAATCATATATAGGACCTATACTGGCCGCCAAAACCAAAATACGAGCCCGATACCATCATGTTCTAAGAAATTTCATTTTAAATTCCTTTAAACAATTTTAGAAAATCATTTTCTTTAAAAATTTATTTTTTGAGCTTAAGACCTCGGAATTCGATTTCGGGCATACACCAAAATCCTATATTTTCCTATCTAGGACCGTCAAATCACGGGTCCGGGTCCGTTTATCTTTACATTGACCTAAGTCAGATTTATTCATTTTACAGTCAAAACTTATTATTTTTCATAGATTTTCACATATAAGCTTTTCGGCTATGCGCCCGAAGTGCGCACACAAATTAAGGTGATGGAAACTAAGGTTTTAAAGGCCTCAAAACTATTACCCTGAGTCAATCAAGCATATTCCCTTCTCATGTAAGATGAGCATAAAAGGGAAATTCATGTCAATCCTCACTTCCCTATAGATGTTTCTTCATTCCTAGTGAGAAATCAAGATCCTCAGAACGATCATACATCTAATGGTCCTCAATTCTACACTCCTACAAAGGGAACTTTGGATATAAAGGTAAAAATAATGCACAAATGCGTTCTTATTGCAAGATGGCTAATCATACAATTTAAAACTACTATAGACTTTTGGGTTTCCCTGCGAATTTCAAATTCACTAAAGGAATGAAGATGCAACTTACTACAAAAGGAAATTCAGCTGCTGCCATAGAGGATACATGAGAAGTTTATAGCAAAGTGGCAGAAGGACCTCAGTTTGCTCAAAAACTTTCATTAGACTAGTTCAATCGATTTGTCATTTGCTGAATCAAATGCAAACAGGGCAAAGAGGCACCCAGGAGGTTAATGTAAATTCTTCTTCTCGTATATTACTTACACCTTACACCCATCCTAATTGTCTTCCTTCACACCACTATCTACACCCATACCTCACACTCATCCTAGTTGTCTTCCTACACACCCAGATTACTCCTCTACATGCTTCTCTTAATTCCCCAACCCCGTCTCTTGTTTCTTCCTCTCCCTCTAATTCCTTCAGGAGATCCAACAGAGATAATATAGGCACCCTGCCTAGTTATCTAAAGGACTATGTTTGCAATAACATCTATTTTACTGATCTTACCACTTCCTATTTTCTACTCCTTGTTCACCACCTCTATTCTCTTTTTCTGCCCTCTCCACATGTAATTTGCATCTTATTCATTCTCTCTCTACCATTGCATACCAACCACTTACACTTAGGCCTATTCCAATCCAGTTTGCGTACAAGCCATGGATTCTGAACTCTAAGCTTTGGAAGAGAATCACACCTGGGATGTGGTTCTCTTACCTTTTGGAAAGAAATCTCTTCCTTATAAATGGGTCTACAAGGCCAAGCACCATACTGATGACACTATTGAGAGGTTAAAGTCCAAGTTGGTTATCAGGGGTGATGTGCATAGAAAAGGTATTGACTATACGTAAACCTTCTCTCCAGTTGTCAAAAATGACTACTATTAGGTTTTTACTTTCTATTGTTGTCAAGAGAGGGTGGTCTATTTCTCAATGTGATAACAAGTAATGCCTTTCTACATGGGGAGTTACATGAAGAGGT
Source organism: Nicotiana noctiflora (assembly GCA_032618575.1). Taxonomy (NCBI): domain Eukaryota; kingdom Viridiplantae; phylum Streptophyta; class Magnoliopsida; order Solanales; family Solanaceae; genus Nicotiana; species Nicotiana noctiflora. The sequence goes on along the minus strand of JASVEL010009252.1, from coordinate 7,222 downwards.
TTATATGAAATTTCGTGTTGGTTTGTCTTCCACCAATCCTAACCATGTTTGTCAACTTAAAAAGTCTCTTTAAGTTTTTAAGCAAGCTTCAAGGCAATGGTATGCAAGACTTGCTGGAGCCCTCAGTTTTAAGGGATTCTCTACCTCACTAAACGACTATTCCTATTCTTTAAACAAACATGGGATCTCATTTCCATTATTGTTGTATATATGGATAATATACTACTTACAGGCAATAATTGTGATGAATTATCAGATCTTAAAGCATTTTTACATTTTGAGTTCAAAATGAAGGATCTTAGGCCTCTTTACTACTTCTTAGGCATGGAGATTTTGAGGGAGAATAATGGAATTATTATAACTCAAAGCAAATTACCACTGACCTGTTTGCTGAGTTCGATTGCTCCACTCTTCCACTAGTTTCTTCTCCACTTGATTCCTCTTCCATGTTGAATGCCAATTTTGGAGCTCCTTTATTTGATGCTTCCCTCTATCGTTGTCTTGTTGGCAAGCTCAATTATTTGACTCACACGTGGCTTTATCTTTTATTTGATGGTTGACTCTCAGCCATTACATGCAACACCCTTGCATTGAGCATTTCACAGCATCTTTATGCATCCTTCTTTATTTCCGCTCTAATCCCAGCTTGGGTTTGTTCCTCTATGCTTGGCCCTCTTTTGATTTATTGGCATTCTTTTATGGTGATTAGGCTTCTTGTCATTATAGTCATCACTCCGTCAGTGGGTTTTTCATCAGCTTGAGTGGTTCACCTGTAAGGCCCCGTAAAATTCTTGTGCATAAAACCTAGTAGCTGTGGTGTCATGGTCCGAATAATGTGTTAGGAATGCGTAGAATTCTTCGCGGCGAGCAAGCTCGCCGCGGTTCGGACCCTTGGTAGTGATTTAAGTTTCAAAAATGAAGAGAATTAATATTTCCGAAAAATGTCAAATATGCGGTCAAGAATGCGACCGCAAACCTGACATGCGGACCGCATTCTTGCCGCAAATCGTTCCACAGAGTTGCCCAAAATCGTGTCAAAAGTGCGGTCGATATGCGATCGCATGTCAAATCTGCGGTGCACTTTTGCGACCGCAGAATCAACATGCGGTCCGCATAGTGACCGCATTCCTTAACAGAACCCGCATAACTTTGAGGCCATTTTTGCGGTCACTTTGCGGACCGCATGTGGATTCTGCGGTCGCATAGTGACCGCATATTTGACCCCGGCCCAGATTTTTGTAACATTTTGACCCGATCTCTTCTTTAATATAACACCTTTCTTCTTCATTTTATCATATCATCTCACCAAAATTAGAGAGAGAAGAGAGGGTTTTTAGAGAGAGAAGTTCTTCATCTTCAAAGAATTGTTCCAACTACTTAATTCCAAGGATTCTAGGGCAAAGATTCAACATCCCCAATCTTTTCAAGGTAAAAACCCTAACTATTTTCTTTGATTTTCAGTTTTAATTGGGTAAAGAGAGGTTTGCATATAATAGCTTTTAAAAATAAATTTTTTACACCCATGCATGATTATTTAACTTGATTTCTAGTAAAAAGAAGTGAGTAGAAGTAAGAGTCTTCAAGAACAAGGTTGGCAAGAGTAGGATATCTTGTGTAAGCATAAAGTAGGAGGAAAAATCATCACCAGGTATGTATGGCTAATTTTGATTCTTGTGAAATCGCCTATATGTGTGAAGTTTGTTTGTTTCGTGTTAAATTGACAAATTGTGGGAAATTCTTGATGTTGTTGTTGAATATTCAAAGTTTGTTGTTGAGCTATGAGTGATGTAAAATGAGAGTTTAATTTGGCAAAAGAATCGTGAATAATGACTATGATGGCCTATATGGCACCTTGTGGAAAACAAACGAAACACTTGAGAATTGGTTTATTGTGGAAAGAGATGAAACACTTGAATTGTGGAAATATTGTAACATGGTTGTGATATTGCATTGAGAAGAAATTGAGAACATGAACCAATGTGTAAGTTGCTTATTTGAACTTGTTGAAATTGTGTGTAGTACCTTATCTGCCTGTTTGAAATTGTTGTGTTTTCAACTGTAAGGCGGGGTCGTGTTGCGCGCCGTAACGTGGTGAAATAAGGTGTGGGTTGGGGTGATAAGGGTGGCCGAGGTAATAAGGGTGGTCAGGGGCAATAAGGATGGAAAGCGATCGAAATCGCTATTGAAAATTGATACATAAATCAATAATGTGAAATTGTGAAAGGAGACAACAGGAGAGTTTGCAACCTGGGGAGCACTGATTGCTCCTATGTTTGACTACTTGCAATTTATGTTGTTGATTGGTCGTTGTTCCATTTGTTGACATTGTAGAAAGTGCTTTGTGTTGAGAATTATTTGAAATAAGGAAAATGTGGAAACATGGTTGGCTGGCTTAATTAATTGTTGATGTAATTTAATGGCTTGAGTTTACTTGGGACAAAGTTTGTCCATACATACCAATACAATTCAAGTGTACTGACGTCCCTTTTGCCGGGGGCGCTACATTCGTGTTATGATTGTAGGTGGATCAGTAGCAGGCACTTCAACTCATCGGCAGTAGTATCCTTCTCCTTCCACCGCCCGTTTTGGTGAGCCCCTTTCTTCCTTGGGGCCCTGTGTGGTTCATGCCACTTTTGTTTAGATTTCATTTTGGTTTTGTAAGGTATAGCCGGAGCCTTGTTACCGGCAAGTATTGTATTTCCCTTTTTGTATCCTAGAGGCTCCATAGACATGTAAACTGTGGGATTGTGGCCCATGTATATGTATGGGGCGTTGTAAATATAAATTATGAACTTGTTAGTGAATCAATCACATGGTTATGTTTATGCATTATGAAATCAGTCTTTATTGGTAAAATATTTGGTTAATGAGAAACAATCAACACAGGGTTAACGCGTGGGAATGAAAGGCACCCAGGTCTGCTTGACTGGGGCAACCCGGTCAGGCGCCGGTCATGTCCCTCGAATTGGGGCATGACATCACCGATGTCTTGGAAATCTAAAAAACAATCTTCTGTGTCTCTATCTTTTGCTGAAGCAGAGTATCATTCAATGCGATGTCTAGTGGGTGAGCTTAATTGGGTAGCTCATCTTCTCTCGGGTCTATCTACTCCTCCTTCGATTTCGATTCCAATTTTCTTTGATAGCTAAGCAGCGATACATATTTCCCGAAATCCCATTTTTCATAAGAGAAACAAACACGTTGAACTCGATTGCCACTTTATGCGGCAAGTGTTCCTCTCCGGCCTCATCTCCCTCTCTTTTGTACCATCCAAACTTCAACTTGTTGATTGATTCAAAAAAACCCCTATCATGGCCTTCTTACAGATTGATCTTTGACAAGTCTGGGGTATCTTATATACCCTCCAACTTAAGGGGGGATGTTGGAATACATCGATCCCACTCTATGTTTTCTTAGAAAGATCTGATTTCTCAACAAGAAATTCACACAGAAGAAGAGGAGAAAAGAATCAATGAAAAAGAAGAAGGAAAGAAAGGACTTTTGGACAAAACAATTTTGGAAAAAACAAAGCCAAGTTCTTTGTCTGATAAGCCATATGACAAGCCACGTGGCACCATCTCAGCCAACAAATCAATTGATGAAGCTTTAAATCTAGACCATCCACTTCTCACATGGACACAAAGGCTCATATGCTGAAGGATATTAATTCGTTACATTGTTAGAATTTAGCTAATGAAAATAGGACAAATGTACATAATTCATAGGTTAGTTTAATTTTCAGATTCTTTTCTATGTAACTAATATCTATATAAATACATATAGTCCTCTTGTACAATGATTTATTGAGAATACATAGAAAATTTCACAATAATTTTTCTCAGTTTTTACAAATACATAGTCCTCTTCTATAATGATTTATTAGGAATGCACAGAAAATTTCACAATCATCTTTCTCATGATCAAACCATTACCCTGTCACGACCAAAATCCCGATCGTGATGGCGCCCAACACAATGTTAGACAAGCCCGACCATTTTCCATTTACCAATATTCATTTCAAATATTCCAGTTCAGGTAAAAATATCTTGTTTTCATAATAATGACAAGAGTGCGGAAATCAAAACAACTGAAATAACAACCCAATAGAATCTAGTGTCACAAGTTTGATCCTCTTAACAACTGAATAAATCCTATACAACCAAGTCTAGAGCAGCAATACAAGAGATAACAGAAAGAAGAGATCGGGTCCTGCGGACGCCGGCAGCTATCTCGATAACTCCATAGAAAGATAAAACATCAACAATATAATCAACTGCCCTCCTGAATCCTTGTATCTACACACAAAGTCCAGGGAGTAGAGTAAGTACTTCCAACTCAGTGAGTAGTAGCAATAAATAATAACAAAAGATAAGAAAACCTATAAGAACACTAAACAGTTCTAAGAGTAACAGTACATGTAAGAACATTTCTACGGAGGAAAGTCCAGTATCAGTCCACTACCGTCTCACAATTATCCAACACTGCTGCGGCACGCAGCCCTATCCTTACTAATACTGTTGCAGCGTGCAGCCGGATCCAATATAATATATATATAATGCTGCAGCGTGTATCCCGATCCAATATAATAGATATAATGATGCGGCGTGCAACCCGATCCAATAATATAGTAATTGCGCTCATTGGGGGTGTGTAGACTCCGGAGGGGCTCCTTTAGCCCAATCGCTATAATACTGCGGCATGCAGTCCGATCCATATATATATATATATATATATATACATACAACACTTCAACATGCAGTCTGATCCATATATATATCATATATATAATACTACGGCGTGCAGTCTAATCCAATACATGTATATGTATATTTTGATGCGGCGCGCAGCACAATCCGGTATATATAGCAATACCTCACCATGGGTCCTTAACCCCTCTCAGTCAATATAGACTTGGCATCTCGGGCCCACTCAACTAGAACAGGGTATTCAACCCTAGGTTTTCTTACTTAGAGTACATTTCTAGTACTGGTTCATGTTATGCTTTACAGCTAAGAGTACGACTGAGAGTATGTGTTCATCAGGTATAGGGTCATTTAGCTCAACAGGCTTCCCTAAGGTTATACAGATCGGCACAAGGCCCCAACATGGCATCTAGCCCAAATATACAGATATAAGCTCAGTCTCAGTTAATAAGTATAGTAAACCAACAATCGGGATGGACTAAGTCCGAATCCCCAATCACAATATCACCACGCTCAGCACACGACACGTGTTTCATCTAAACATAGCACTGTATAGTGAAAATATAGGGTTTCAAACCCTCAGTATATCATTCATGACTACCAAACACCTCGTACTGGCCAAAATCCTAGCTCGCCTTGTGCTTTCCTCGCAAATCGACCTCCTCGAGTGCCAAGTCTGATCAAAACCAATAAGAATACATCAAAATAGACTATTGGAACATAACCCAATCGAAATGACTCCGAAACACCAAAAAACATGAAGCTGCCAAAACCCGAGCCCCGAGCCTGCTTCTCGAAAAATTATGAAATTCACATTTTCGGAAACCTCGTCTTGCCACGAGTCAGTGCATATAAAATTTATGAAAATCGAAGTTCAAATGAGCCACCAAATCACGATTTTTCATAGCAAAGTTCCAAATCCTAACTTACTCAATTTATGCAAAAATATAGAGGATTAATGGAAGATTCTTTGATAAAATAATGTATTAAGACCACGAGACTCACCTCCAATCACTTACCGTTGAAATACACTTAAAGTTCTACCAACAATCTCCCAAGGATTTCAAAAATGGAGGAAAATAGAGATACGTCACGGTTAAAATAATATAAAAACCCCTTATGGTGCCCAGTCAATTCTCTATGTGATCGTAGTCCTGCTATTGCGATCGCACAACACAAATTTAAACCCTCAAAATTTCCTCTTATGCGATCACACTCCAACCCCTGCGATCGTGTATATAAATCCACTACCAGGGACCCCAGGCATAAATACACTCGTGATCGCAATACCCCATTTGCGAACGCAGAGAAGCAACTCCCAAACCTATGTAATCGCAATCACCCTTATGCGATCACATAGCACAAAATCAGGCCCCTCTTTCATCTTTCTATGCGATTGCAATGCCATCTATGCGATCGCATAGGGGAACCTTCTACAACATATACCAGCAGAAATCACATCTCTCAATATGCTAAAATTGATCTGTTTGGTCCCCGAATTCACCCCGAGGCCCCCAGACCTTGTCTAAGGCCTCCTGAACTACGTCTGTACCTAACAACCGAGCTTTTCTCGGCTCAAACCATCTGACTGGAGACCGACATCGCCTACCATACAATACCTCATGCGGGGCCATTTGAATTCTAGACTGGTAGATGTTGTTGTAGGCGAACTCCGTTAATGACAGAAACTGGTCCCACGAGCCTCCAAAATTAATGACATAGGCTCGGAGCATGTCCTCTAGGATTTGAATAGTCCTCTCGGACTGACCGTCCATTTGAGGATGGAAAGCTGTACTCGACTAGACCTGGGTGCCTAACTCTTGCTGAACCGCTCTCCAGAAATGCGAGGTATACTGCGTACCCCGATCTGAGATAATAGACATCGGCACCCCATGAAGGCGAACATTCTCCCTAATGTAAATCTCTGCTAGTTTCTCCAATGAGCAAGAGACAAATACTAGAATGAAGTGTGCTGAATTGGTCAGCCTATCAACAATGACCCAGATAGCATTAAATTTCCTCCGAGTCAAAGGAAGTCCAGTAATGAAGTCCATTGTGATCCGCTCCAATTTCCACTTGGGAATTTCAATTCTCTGGAATACACTACCAGGCCTCTGGTGCTCATATTTCATCTACTGCAAATTTAGACACTGAGCGACATACGCAATGATGTCCTTCTCCAACCCGCGCCACCAATAGTGTTGCCGTAAGTCCTGATACATCTTCGCGGCGCCCGCGTGAATATAATATCATGAACTATGGGTCTTCGCTAAGATCAACTCTTGAATCCCCTCAACATTGGGCACACAAACTTGCCCCTGTAATCTCAATACTCCCTCATCATCTAGAGTTACCTTCGTGGCACCTCCCCACTGTACAATATCCCTCAAGTCACGCAAACGAGGATCATCAAATTGCCTCTCACGGATACGCTCTAATAGAGAAGAATGAGTGACCGTGCAGGCTAACACCCTGCTAGGCTCAAAAATGTCTAGTCTCGTGAACCGATTGGATAAGGC
>JASVEL010009251.1:0-11679 GCA_032618575.1 Nicotiana noctiflora | reverse complement strand
ACACCGAGCCACAGGGTTCCCAATATCTTTCTTCATCTTCCTCCACCAGTAATGCTGCTTCAAATCCTGATACATCTTCGCAGCTCCTGGATGAATAGAATACCGCGTGCTTTGGGCTTCCTCCAATATCAACTCACGAAGGCCATCAACATTGGGCACGCATATCTGCCCCTGCATCCGCAATACACCATCACTATCGAAAGTGACATCTCTGGCATCATCGTACTGAACTCTTGTGAAAGTTGGTCAAAATCGGATGTCGTTTGACGTGTTTCGGACCTAAATAGCTAAAGTTAGAGGTTAATGAACTTTGAAATGAAATCTTGAGTTTTGGGGTTTGATTCTCTGTTTTTTGATGTTATTTTAGCGATTTGATCGCTCGAGCAAGTTCGTATGAGGTTGTTGAGTTAATGTGTGCATTTGGTTAGGAGCCCCAAGGGCTCAGGAATAATTTCGAGGGTGGTTCAGAATGTTTTTGCACTTAGAAAAAATCTTATATTTTTGTTGTTGCTGATATCTAGTACGTTGTTCTATGCGATCGCATTGTGTAAATTTCAAGAGCCTAAAATGTGTTCTATGCGATCGCAGCATTCCTTGTGCAATCGCATTGCCCAACCTCCTATACCTATGCGATCACATTGTCCCCCTCGCAATCGTGTAGAGCATTTCCCTGGCCCAGTCGCATTTACTCTATGCGTTCGCAACTCGTCTTCCGCGATCGCATTGCTTTACTTCCTTTACCCTATGCGATCGCATTGCCTTGTATGCGATCGCATAGGGCATTTTTGCCCAGTGATTTTTTTTAAAAAACAAAACACTTAACACGAGATTTCTCACAAAACCTCATACAGGCTCTTCTCTTCCACCCTCCATTGTCAACTTCCAAGCTCCCATTCCTCCATAACTCTTTGTGTAAGTCTTCCTAACATTATTTCTTCATTATTTCTTCACCTAATCATAATTAATGCTATCCCTAAGTCATGAATTCAAGGTAGAAATGGGGGTTATGGGTAGAACTAGGGCTTATGGGATTTTGGGTGATTCAACCTCAATTTGAGGTCGAATTTTGAAATAAATCATATATTCTAACTCGTGAGGTTATGGGTGATTGGAATTTGGTCCGAGCCTTGAGTTTGGACCATGTTGGCCCGGTGTCGGATTTTCCTATTTTTGGAAGAATGATGGGAATTTCATTTCTAGACTATGGAATTATGTTATTGATCCCTAATTTGATGTTATTGAAATAAAAATGACTAGGTACCATTGTTTCAAAGTTGGATTCTAGAGGAAAGGCAGTGCTAGAGGCTTGATTGCTATTTTTGGACCGAGGTAAGTGTTTGATCTAATCTTGGCTTGAGGGAATAGGATTAGAGTATTATTACTGGCTATTTTCTAAATGATCGAGTGCGGTGTATAGGCATAGTGACGAGTATCTGTACACTGGCATCTAGCATGACCATGAGTCTTGTTTGTACTTGTTTTTGGGAATATTTTGAGAACCATTCCTAGCAAGTGATGAATTCGACATGATGAGTTAGTTGAGGAATTATTTATGAAACATGAAATTCCTTGGAGCTTTGGCTCAAATGGTAGTGATTCTGTGAAGTCAAAATAGTAAGTATTGTAAATAAATGTGGTTGAATCCCTTGTCGGGACGTGTAGTTTATGATTGTTGTTGCTCCCTTATCCAGTTGAGCGTTATATGTATTCTCCATTATTGAGATGTTTGGGCTGCTAGTGGTTCCCTTATTGGGTTAGATTGTTATGTGGCCGAGTTTTCCCTAGAGGGGAACTCCTTGAGAGAGGCTATATGAATTATTCATGATATTTATTGGGATCGTGTGGCACACCGTCCACTTATATTATATGAAATGGGATCGTGTGGCACGCTGTCCACTTATGAAATATACTATGGGATCGTGTGGCATGCCGTCCACTTATGATACATATTATGGGATCGTGTGGCGCGCCGACCACTTATGAAAGTAATAATGTGAATTTGGTTTAGTGTTGTCACTAATGATCTGCTCTCATTGTTCATTATTTTCTGAGCATGTTCCCTTTTCAGTTGTATACCTTTATATATATATATATTCCTATTGTTCTTTTTGTTGCCGTTGTATCTGTACATATATATCTGCACAGGTTGATTTTAGTAAGTCTTGTCTAGCCTCGTCACTACTTCGCCGGGGTTAGCGAAGCACTTACTAGCACATGGGGTCGGTTGTGCTGATGTTACACTTCTGTACTTTTTGCACAGATCACAGCGTTGGAGCAGCTTTCGGACAGCAGCGGCAGTAGGATTTTTCTGGGAGTTGTCTTCAGTCCAGGGACTCTCGAGGTAGCCTAGCCGGCGTTCGCAGGCCGAAGTCCCTATCCCTTATTGTAGTTTGTTTTCATTGTACCGAAACAGACTTATGTATTTTTCTTTCATTCGGACTTGTTTGTAGTATTCTATAGTAGTCTGTGAGCTAGCGACACCAGATTTTGGGGTTGTGTTATGTTTAGTGTTTCCGCATTTTGATTTCTTCTTTATTGAATTTTAAATTTTTTTCGAAATGTTTAATTATTATAGTATATTTTGTTGTTAAGGTTCGGCTGGACTAGCTTCGATAGTAGGCACCATTACGACTCCCGATTGTGGAAAATCTGGGTCGTGACACGAACGGCTCAAAATTAGCCAACAGAAACTCAAAACATCAATTAATACCATAAGAATCAAATCCAAATGATAAAGGTCGAATCTTTAATCAAATACCCAAGCCAACCAAAATGTCCACTCAATCCCACAACTTAGAACCCGGCAAAACCAATAAATTCCGACAATGCATTCGAATACGAGTCGAATCATATTAGTTTCATCCAAATATGACTCCAAATCGATGTGCGAAGCCCATTCCTTTTTAGAAAAATCAGACAACCCCCCTCCCATTTTTGTTTTAGATTCATCAATCAAATTCCAAAATAAAAAACGGAATCATGAATAATATTCAAAACCGAGTCAAAAATACTTACCCTTATCCAATTAATGAAAATTGCATCAATCTGAGCTCCCAATCTCAAAATATTATAAAATAAACTCCAAGTCCCAAAATTGAATCTTATATGCATTGTCCAGCAGTACCTTACGCGATTGCAGTAGTACGTTCTCTATCGGAAGATAAATTTGCCTCCAGCCCATTCAACGCACCACGAACAAGACGCCTCCCATGCAAATTCGGAGCTCTATACTGCGTAGTTCTTCGAGAACGCTTTGCTAACCAAGCGAATGCGATAGCCTAATCACCTAGCTCCTTCGCTGAATCGCGATCACGAACCACCTCTACGAATGCGAACAACCAGTATCTCCATCCCATTTTCCTTATCCGCGAACGCGATGACCCCCACATGAACGCGATGAACAACAAAACTAACTAAAAAGACACTCAACACTATCATGTCTCTGCTCCTACAATCAGGATTGCGAAGCTTTACTAGATCACCAGAAAGCCAGCAATTCATACAAACTCCAAAATGGCCTAAAATCAATCTGAAACGCATCTGAACCCCTCGGGGCCCTATCCAAACATACCAATAAGTCCGAAAATATAGTACGAGCCTACTTGAGGCCATAATCCTACAAAAACAATACATCAAAACCATGAATTGCGCCTCAATTAAAGCTTAATGAGCTATTTTAAATTACCAAATTTCAAACTTATGCCGAACGCGCCTAAACAACTCAGAATCACCTCAAATTTTGCACAAAAGTTCCAAATGACACAACAAACTTATTCCAACTCCCGAAATAACAATCCAAACCCGATAATATCGAAATCAACTCCCTATCAAACTTATGAACTTCCAAACCTCTAAATTACCAACTTTTGCCAAATAAAGCCAAAACCTTATAGAAACTTCCAAATACGAATTTGGGCAAACGCCCGTCTGAATCACAATACATACCTAATGGCATTATCAAAACTATGATCCAAGGTCAAATTCACAAAAGTCAAACTTGGTCAATCCTTCTAACTTAAAGCTTCTAAAATGAGAATCATTCTTCCAAATCAATCTTGAACCACTCGAAAATAAAACCAACGGTACATGCAAGTCATAATATATAATATAAATCTACTCACGATCTTAAACCACCGAACAACGAAAATGCAAATGCTGAAAATGATCGATCGAGTGGTTACTGTCGGAAATCTGGCAACCATAACGAACCAGATTCACCTCTACAAAAGACCATTTTCATCACCTTGAAAGCTTCCAAAATCATCCTCACTTAAAGCACCTTGTTCGAGATCTGAAAATACCATAAATCACCTCAAGCTTCAGCTCTAAAATCGAGCAAAATCAGCCATAACTTGAATTTATCTCCCAAAATGGTTCAAAGAAGCAACGAAAATATAGCTGCGTCATGCAACAAAAACGCAGCAGCTGCTGCTTCACTTCTACCTAAAAAATAACCGGCCGTACACCACCTGTGAGCCAACCCAAAACACAAACTCAACAGCTGCCTTTCACCATCGTTAAAACGCAGTCGAAACGTGAGCTCTGAAAGTCCGTTCGAGTCAGGGATGTCGTTTGAGTTACTGGACCGTTGGTTCTGTTTCTTCACTGAAATTCCACATTGGAAGTTCTTGATTATTCTAAAAGGAAAATTTCCTCATTAAGGTCTATTTTTTCTTAATTTTCATTTTGTTCTCGTCTCGTTATAGTAGCTTGAAGAGTGTTTCGCATGACTTGAGACTTTCTTTATTTTATTTTCCACTAGCATATCTTAGCTTCCATTAGGTACTTTAATTAATTTACATATTTTGTGATGTATGTGACCTCTGTTCTTGAATGAATGTATTAAAATTGCTAGATAAATTAACTTAGCAAGTTAATGGTTCGTGCTAGAAATTTTAATGAGCTAATGGAATTTATTTTTCGATAATAAGGATACTTTCATACTTCCATCATCCACATTAGGGAGATAGGGAAGAAGGGGCAATCTAATGTTATGAATATACACTGACTTGGATGCATGTTAGAGTTGTACGAGAGTTTAAATTGGTTTGGAGATGTTTTTGGTATACGTTTGAACAATGAATTTGGATTCGATGAGATTAACAAGAATTTAAAAGTAGCTTTGGGTTATATATTTAGTAGCTACATTGAACGTGATAGGAGCTTCATGCACACCCTTAATTAATCGAATAAATTATGATTGTGTACACGTTCGCGTGGCATAATTATGATCCTTAAAAACCAAAATTAGGGTAAGCCTTTGCGCAACTTCGACCAAAATTTCTTAATAATAATAAAGCATTACTAATGGTGGGCGCATACGCGTGGCATGGTTATTGATGCGCCAAACAAAAATGAGTAAACATATGTGTGACTCATTTCAGGATAATTTCTTAATTAGAAGCGGTAAAGAGGTAAATGCACATAGGTTTTAAAATAAGCAATTAAACAATTTAATTAATCAAAGTATGATCAAAGTGACCGTGCTAAAACCATGGAACTCCGGAATGCCTAACACCTTCTTCCGGGTTAACATAATTCTTTACCCGGATTTTTGTGTTTCGTGGATTGTAAAACAGAGTCAAACTTCTTTGGCTCAGGATTTTAAATCGGTGACTTGTGACAATATAAATTATCCCAAGGGGCGACTCTGAATTTGACAAATAATGTCATTTCGGTTGTCACTTACTCTGAATTTGACAAATAATGTCGTTTCGGTTGTCATTTCGGTTGTCACTTATATTGGAAAAAACTTCCTTATATGCCCTTTTCGGGGTAGAAAAAGAAGGTGTGACAATTATTATCTTATTATTTCTAACTGCTTAGTTTATGTTGCAGAACTTGCAAATTAATTTTCTTATTATTCAGATGGTGGGGAAATTTATGAACAAGCTATTGATTCTATGAGAAAGAGGTTTAAAAATGTTTTTCCCTATTCCCCATATTTATGATGTTGTTGCCTTGTTAAATCCTACAATGAAATTAGTAAGTCCTCAATTTTGGTATCAAACTGTTTATAATGATTTAGCACTTGAAGATGAGGAGTTGTCTACACTTTCGGAAGCACAAGCCTCAATTAAAATAAATACTCAAACTATTTATAGTGCTTATCAAATTGAAATAGATCATGCTAGGCCAAATGTTCCAACTCCTTCTTCTTCTAGTTCTCAATCATCCAAAATAACTGTGGGAGTAAGAACACTTACTTCATGGGTCAGATTCAGGGGTTCTCAATGTTCTAGTACTACTGATTGTTCAGAACTAAATGAGCTTCAAGTTTATATTTTACATGGAATTGAGGAAGTGAATCTCGACGGCTCGTTTAATATTTGAAATGGTGGAAGGACAAAGAAAAATACTTCCCGATTATTTAAGGATGGCCTAAGATATTTAAATTATTTAAGCTTCAACAGTGGCATGGGAGAGCGCTTTCAGTCAAGCAAGAATTCAACTTGGTGATTATAGAGCATCTATGAGGGAGAGCTTGGAAAAATCAGTACTTTTCAGAGATTGGATTCTTTTGGAACACAGAAATTTTGGACTTGCTGAATCACAACCGGAGGTAGATGAAGCTGACGAAGAAATTCTAGCTAAACTTGTAGAGGATGTAGCTTTGCCCGAAAGCAGTGATGAACAAGCTTCTTTTCCACCACCACCACCAAAATTTCCTCTGAACCTTGAAGAATTTATGAAATTTGTAAGAGATACCATGTAAAATTAAGGCAGAATAGCCTCATAGGCACTTGTACTTGTTAGCGTTTGTCATCCAGATACTTATAGTTGTTCAAAATCAATATTTTAAACCCCTCTCACCTCGTGTGTTCTTCAAATCTCTGACTTGGATGACACATCTGTGGTCACGTCAAATTTTTTGTTACATATCATTATTAATTTACTTTTTACATTATTTTAAAATTGTTCATTCCCTTTTCTTTTATTCCACCATTTACTCCATCTTCCTCCTCCCTCGCCATTTTTATTCTCCATACACAAATCTTAAAAATCTCCTAACCTTCACTGTGTGCGACCCTTCTTCGACCATTTTTCATCTACAAAACTTATTCACAACCAATATTCCACCATAGCATCACCAATCAACCACCAAAAGCTAAGCCGGCCATCAATAATGACCACCCGAAAGACCAATATCACCCAAAACGTTTTGAAATTTCACTACAAGAAAACTAGAAAATAAGATTCACCGGCGATCTTCTTTCGCTATTTCTATTTCTTTTCTTTGCAAAGGCTATCTTCCAAAGTAGGGAATGGGGTGTGAGAAAAAAAACTTCAGAAAATTAATGCAAATCTGGTAGATGTTTTGGATCTATAGCGACGAGTGATGTCATTGTTTTGATGAAGATATAGTGGAAAAGGTACAATTGCTATAGGGTTTATGTTAAAATGGGGGAAGACGAGCAAAGTGAAGAAGGGAGGGAGATAGATAAAAGGGGGGCGGGGCTGTCTTGGTGGGCGACAGAACATAAAAGAAAGAGAAATATCACTATTTCGCCTTTTCTTTCTTTTCTAATTTGATTTTTGAATTTTTCTTTCTCTTTTTTTATTATTTTAATCATAAATTTTTGAGGTTCACGCTCCTTATTTCTGTGAAATACACGATTTTGTCCAGTACAGAGATTAAATTGCCACATAGACATGGTCAATGGTCAGAGAGATTTAAAATATTACGTTTGAACTAGTAGAGGTGTCTAGATGAAACTTCATCAAGTTTTGGGAGCGGGATGACAAAGTAGCACAAGTATAAGTGTCATTTAGGCTATTCTTTCTTCAATTATTACGTAATTTGTATTTTGACACAGCTTCATTAGTTTCTTTTTCTTCTCAATGGTGGCATTAGGACCTTGTTGTGCTCATTCTATGGGAGGAGGAAGACTAAGAAAGATATTGCCATATTTTGTAAATGCTATAATAAAATTATAACACATTGCTTAAAATATCTCTTTACAGTATTTTTGTATTTGAATTTGAATTCAAAATTCTATAATATTATTTTTACAAGGAATTATCTTAGATAAAAAAATTTTATATAAAAAAAAATTGAAATTGTTTGGCCTGTCACACCTCCTGTTTTTAAACGTTTACCCGCTATTTACTAATACACCCCGGGAAGGGATATAATAATAATAACATGGAAGGAGTTTTTCCACTTAAAGGACAATCGGAACGGGATTTATTTATTAGACTTCAGAGTCGCCACTTGGGAAAATAATGGTATCCCAAGTCACTGGTTTAATCCCAAACCGAGGAAATTAAGACTTTGTTTAACAGTCCGCGAAACTAGAAATCCGGATAAGGAATTCTATTAAACCGGGAGAAGGTGTTAAGCACTCCTGGATTCCATGGTTCTACCACGGTCGCGCAACTGCCGTATTTGTAATATCTGATTTCCTTATATGCCTTAGTTTCAAATGCTATTGATGTTTCGCTTTGATTAATTTTAGAATTTTGCGACGTTGCAAAAACGCATTTCGAATCACACCGCAACCAGTACGCCTGTGACCTTAATGCATTTTAGCTTCGCCGGGATTTTGATTTGAGTCACATATATGTGCACTTGTATTAGGAATGTATATTATAAACTGTGCCATAAGGTGTCTACGTCTTGTTAATTTTGGGAGAGACCGTAGAATTTGCTAAACGGTCTTTCCAATTTCTAACATTTTTATAGGAAATTATGGAGGGCCCCGCAACTATGCCTTCGTAATTTGGCGAGGCTTGTCTCCGTTTTTATTAAGGGTTTTTCCTAAGTATACTATATTTTTCTATTTCTATTTTCCTTAGGTGTAAATGTTTCAGATTTATGTCATTTTTATATCATCCTTTATTGGGATTCAGGCCCCCTTTTATACGCTATTGGACCTGAAATCTAGGCCTCCTCACATTATTGCACCCAGGTGCAGCTGGATAGCTAGGTTCCAGCTAACATTTTCGTTTCTATCCCAAGGCTTTAATGCCATGTCAATTAGATCTGGGCCTGTATTCACGGTGAGGCCTAGATTACTTACGTCTAAAGCGGAATCAAAGCAGATTAACATTTTAACAACAGTACTACGAACAAATACTATTCAATAATAACAATTAACTATTTCAAATAATGACAAATTACATTTGATCCTTACTAATTTCAATATTGTCAATTAACTAAAAATGTCAATACTAGTTTAATCAACTTATTACTATGTAACTACTAAAGTAACAAAGTATGAATCTATGAATTATCTATTGATTGAGACACTATTTATAGAGTTATTATTGTTCTCATTAAACTAAAAATAGTGTTCTAAGCTTCAACTAGACATGCTCGAATTACCATTGTTATTACAACCACATTCAGGTCACCATATCACAATAGCTTTATACGAATTTTGCAGCTAAACCAATTTCAACAGTGATATAACAGAAACACGATTTTAAAATTCTACTACTCACGCTTTTTCGAATTAGTTGATGCTGATTCAGAACTTGATTAACGAAAATATCTAAGTACTAGTATTACATGTCCAATTTCAGAATAGTTATAAATCTAAGTGTATTAACTGTGTTTTAGCCGGTCTTAGTTTTAGATTTAGGTGTTAATTCTCTACCTAGCTTATTTATCCTGCTATTATCGAGTTAAAGCATATTTCTAGTCTACTAATTATTACAACCAAGTCCTAAATGAATTACAAGGATCTAAGTACTTTCAAACTACATAATGGAATACAAATACATGAAAATTCATATAACACGATTTTATATAATTTCTCCAATCAGCTGCTCATTACAACTTCAAGTCAATAGTAGTGTACCTGGTTCAAAACAGATCGATGAGTCTAGAGTTTGGAGAAGAAGAATAGTCAGCAATCAACAACAATGATGCAGCAAAGCAATGAATTGAGTCAATCACAGCAAACAGCTACCAAAACTCCAAATATGGAACCCAGCAAATTAGCCCAAGTAAAATCAGAGGACCCAGCAAAGTCGAGATGAATTAATGAAGAATCGACCCACAGAAATCCCCAGAACAACACTCAAGTTAATCAAATTTCCTAAATATGTGTAACTATTTGTTGTATATTTCAGAATTTCGAACTCTTTTTCTCTTTTTGATTTCAAAATCTGGACCAATTTCTATATTTTCAAAATCCAGCCTCTTTTCAGGCTTATTAGAAGTCTATTTATAGAGTCATTTGGGGGGGGGGGGGGGAATTTCAAATAAGTTAATTCTATTTCCCTTCCCTTGCTCTTTTCAATTATTTACAGTATAGTCCATTAAAATTGTATCGAACTGCCCTAGAACCCCTACTAGAAGGTTCTGGGCAGTTCTAGTTCTATTATGCAGGTTTTTTCCAATTACCCTCACTTGCTAAGATTTATTACAGTATTGCCTTTTAGTTCTACCCAGTCTGCCCTTTATTTTCTAAGTAATTGCAGAAATACCAAGCATTAAAGTCACTTTTATCCCTATTTGCTCTATTTAATCTTCATGAATGCCTTTTACTATTCCCTTTTACCCATTTTATTTATTCATTATTACCCAACCTGCCTTAGGTATGGCAGAACTAGGGTAATACTTATTTAACCAATAGCCACTAATCAGTCATATTTTAAGACTTAAACAGTTTAGACCACACCCCTTTTCATTATTAGCCACCTTTATTAGAACATAACCACTAATCAAAAACATAGCCACTATTTAGAACATGACCAATATTTAATACATAGCCATTATTAAAAGCGTAGCCACTTAATCAACATGTCTTAAGACTTAACCAGTTTAGATCACACCCCTTTTCATTATTAGCCACCTTTATCAGAACATAACACTTATAAAAAACATAGGCACTATTCTGAACATGACCACTATTTAAAATATAGCAAATATTAAAAGCATAGCCACTTAATCAACATGTCTTAACTCACAAACGTAGCCACAAGACCTTTATACTCATGACCCAAATAACATAAGCACTCAAAGGTCCAGAATTGAACTCACATACGAATCAAGTTACAAATATAGCCAGATTCATGTTATTTTGCACATATAGCCTTAATCACAAATTAATTTTCAATTAATCAGAACTTAGAGAAGAAATTTGATAAATGTAACGATCCGACTTTTCGTTACGGGAGTTATCATCCCATTATCTTCATTTAACACTTCAATATGCTTATTTATATGTGTTCGAAAAGTTAGAAGCAAATCGGAAGGAATTTAGATAAAAATGAGGTCATAAACCTTTTTATGAGAAGAATAATTTTGAAAAGTCAACCGAATGTTGACCGATGAGTTAGATAACCCGGAATTGAATTCTGGTGATTCAACTAGTTTCGGGGGATCATTTATGACTTAGGAGAGCAATCGGAATCGAATTCGGAGGTCCGGTGTAGTTTTAGACTTGAATTGGCTAAGGTTGAATTTTGGCGAAATCCAAATGGTAGGTAAGATTTTGATTCGGGGCTCGAAATGAAATTCCGACAGTTGCAGTAGCTCCGCTAGGTAATTTTGGATATGCGTGCAAAGTTTCAGGTCATTTGGACGTCGTTTGGTCGGGTTTTTGATTGAATGTTAGTTTCGGAAGTTTGAGTTGAATCTTAGGCTTGATTCTGCTATAATTCGACGATTTATGTGTTTAAGGGCGTGTTGTTATGATTGGAACAAGTCCGTATCATGTTTTGTGG
>JASVEL010009250.1:0-17926 GCA_032618575.1 Nicotiana noctiflora | reverse complement strand
ATGTAGCTAAATGCAATGCAATGCATGATATGACCGCTACGGCGCGTAGCTCGACTCCAATTTTTGGGTACCCGTGCTCACTGTGGGGGTTCAGACTCCGGAGGGGCTCCTACAGCCCAAGCACATCTCATAGAGATATTCCTGCGGCGTGCAGTCCGATCCAACATATATCTCGCTGCGGCGCGCAGCCCGATCCACTACTAGTCGGCTAATATGCAGATACAGCCTCGCAGGCTCAAAAGTAGTTTTTGAAAATTCTTTTATCATTTTTCAGTTGGAAAACAGTAATATCAAGTTCCAGAGATTGGAATTAGCATAATAACAAAAATAGCTGCGGACTAGTAGTAAACTATCATGTCTATATGATAAGACAATGATAACGATCCTCGCGGGATCCAATAACTGGCTCACGGCCCACATGTATACTCAACCGCCCAAGAAGGGGGTTCCTCGGCTCAAGAGTGGCCATTATCACCACAAGCATACTCAACCGTCCAAGAAGGAGGTTCAACGGCTCGAGAATAGCCAATAATACAGTATCAACAGGTCGGACTAATATATAGTCTCCAGTTCATGATCGACCCCGCACTCTCGAGAGTGTGCGTGTCTCGCCGCTATACAGCGTCACAAAGTGGTATACCGGGGTTTCGAACCCGCTGGTCATCACCCACATCTATTACTCACCTCGATACGGCGCGACGACTACTCCGCAATGCCCTTGCCACGAGAATCAAGCTCCGCACGCGTAGAATCTGATCAAATACAGTAGAAACACAATAAATTAGGCCAATGGGACGACACCCAATCAATACAACTCAATTTACATCAAAATTCCCAAAGTTGTCAAAACCCGACTTTCGGTACGCTTGTCGAAAAATTACAAAAGTCACATATTCGGAACCCTCATCTCAATACGAGTCTAAGCATATCAATTTTACCAAATTCGGACTCCATTTGGCCATTCAAAACCTTGATTTTCTAAAGTTCAAGCCTAGGGCTAAATCCTCCATAAATTACCCCAAATTCCTCCATTTTCATGACATAATTGCATAATATTACCAATACTAATCATAGTTTAAGTCCATAGTTGATTACCTGGATGATTTCCTTGAATTTCTCTTCAAAATCGCCCAAATCGCCTCTAAAGCCGAGACCCAAAATGTGTGAAATGTTCTGAAATTTTTCTAACTTCTCGATACACTTACTTACAGCGATTTTCGCTTCCGCGGAATATTTTCCGCTCCTACGAGCCCGTATCCGCGACCAAAGGGTCGCTTCAGCGGTTCCAGGCCTGGCCGGCCATTTCCGCTTCTGCGAGCAAAGGGCCGCTTAAGCGGGCCCGCTTCTGCGAAGAAACTTCCGCTTCTGCGGAAACATCCGCCTCTGCGCACCATTGTCCGCTTCTGCGGTCTCGCCCAAGCGGTCGAATGTCCGCTTCTGCGGACCATGCCCATTTTCTCCCCTTCGCTTCTGCGATCACTGGCTCGCACCAGCGATGCCGCTTCAGCGGAATGACTACCGCTTCTGCGTAACCAGCCGCTCCTGCGCACCTCGTCCGCTTCTGCGGACTCGCTCATGCGTCCAATATTCCGCAGGAGCGGAAACAACAGAAGCAGGATCCCAACCTGCAATTTTTCCACAATTTTCTCCCGTTTA
This sequence comes from Nicotiana noctiflora, assembly GCA_032618575.1. Lineage (NCBI taxonomy): Eukaryota > Viridiplantae > Streptophyta > Magnoliopsida > Solanales > Solanaceae > Nicotiana > Nicotiana noctiflora. The sequence goes on along the minus strand of JASVEL010009250.1, from coordinate 16,270 downwards.
ACCATCCGAAAACACCCCGAGGCCCCGGGACCTCATCCAAACATACCAACACATCTTAATACCTTATTCGAACTTGCTCCAATCCTCAAAACACGTCTAACAACATCAAAACCCATAATTCGCATCGAATTCAAGCCTAAATTCCTTAAAACATTCCAAATTACACATTCAATCAAAAACCCGACCAAACGACGTCCGAATGACCTGAAATTTTGCAGGCACATCCAAAATCACCTAACGGAGCTACTGCAACTGTCGGAATTCCATTTCGACTCCCGGATCAAAATCTCACCTACCGTTCGGATTTCGCCAAAATTTAACCTTAGCCAATTCAAGCCTATTTCTACACCGGGCCTCCAAATTCAATTCCGATCGCTCCCCTAAGTCACAAATCACCTTCCCGAACTAACCGAATCATCAGAATCCGATTCCGAGCCCTCTAACCAAATAGTCAACTCCGGGTTGACTTTCCTTATTCAAGTTTCCTTCACAAAGACTATATGCCTCATTTTCAATCCAATTCACTCCTAACTCACCCGATAGACTTTAACACTGATATAAAAGCATAAAAGAGAAAGTGTCTACGCATGATAATCCAGCTGATATAATGACCAAGACAGTCCCGGCCAACAAGTTTAGGCATTGCTTAGACTTGATTGGTGTGTGCAATACTCAATAGAGCCCTTGCGAGGGCTGATGGCAAGGTAGAGAGACGTTGTTCCTGTTGATGAAGAGAATTCAAGCCAAGGGGAAGATTTATTATTTTTGGCTTGAATTATTTCCTTGTATTTTTAGGAAACCCGTAGTCCCTATAGGTTTAGGAAAACTCATTGTCCTAATAGATTTGGGAAAGAAAAACCTATAGTCTTTGTCAAATTGGGAAACCTTTCTCATATATGTTTGGGACCTTTTGGGATCTATATATAGGGGTTGTAGTTGGGGATTCTATAGATTGTATTGTACTTTTCTTCTCATCTCATTAGTGGAAAACTCTCTCTTTCTTTTGCCCCGTGGATTATGCTTAGCCGAACCTCGTTAAATCCTTGTGTTGATTTTTCTTCTCTATTTATTTTATGTAAGATTGTGTGCTAGTTAACCCACGATATTCCGCAATACTTTCTATGATTTGATTTAATTTGGTTTGATTTGGTGTTGGAAAGAAAAAACGATTATAATTAATTTGGTTTGATTTTAACTAAAGAAAGTCAAATCAAAATCAAACCAACCCGACATTGTATATATAAAAAATTTAGATACATTTAATATATAAATATATTTATTGTGATGTAATTTGTAAATATTTCTTAAATTTTTCGCGGCGAGCTTGCTCGCCGCAGTTCCGACCCTTTGTAGTGATTTAAGTTTAAAAAATGTAGAGAATTAATTTTTCCGAAAAGTGTCAATTTTGCGGTCAAGAATGCGACCGCAAATCCGCTATGCGGACCGCATTCTTGCCGCAGAGCTTAACAGAAGTCTCCCAAAAATCATGTTGAAAATGCGGTCGATATGCGATCGTATAGTGAATCTGCAGTGCACTTTGCGACCGCAGATCAAGAATGCGGACCACATATTGGTCGCATTCTGTAACAGACCTTGAGTAATTTTTGAGGCCATTCTGTGGTCACTATGCGGACCGCATGTTGATTCTGCGGTCGCAAAGTGCACCGCAGATTCGCCCCGGCCCGGATTTTTGTAACATTTTGACCCGATCTCTTCTTTAATATAACACCTTTCACCCTCATTTTCTCATATCATCTTACCAAAATTAGAGAAAGAATAGAGGGGTTTTAGAGAGAGAAGTTCTTCATCTTCAAAGATTGTTCCAACCACTTAATTCCAAGGGATCCTAGGGCAAGGATTCAACTTCCCCAATCTTTTCAAGGTAAAAACCCTAACTATTTTCTTTGATTTTCAGTTTTAAATTGGGTAAAGAGAGGTTTGCATATAATAGCTTTTGAAAATAGAATTTTTACACTCGTGCATGATTATTGAACTTGATTTCTAGTAAAAAGAAGTGAGTAGAAGTAAGAGTCTTCAAGAACAAGGTTGGCAAGAGTGGGATATCTTGGGTAAGCATAAAGTAGGAAGAAAACTCATCACCAGGTATGTATGGCTAATTTTGATTCTTGTGAAATCGCCTATATGTGTGAAGTTTGTATGGTTCGTGTTAAATTGACAAATTGTGTGAAATTCTTGATGTTGTTGTTGGATATTCAAGGTTTGTTGTTGAGCTATGAGTGATGTAAAATGAGAGTTTAATTTGGTAAAAGAATTGTGAATAATGGCTATAATGGCATATATGGTACTTTATGGAAAAGAAACGAAACACTTGAGGATTGGTAAGTCATTGAACAATACGGTATGAATACTCTTGATTTTTGGAACATTTGTAACTTGGTTGTGATATTGGATTGAGAAGTAATTGTGAACATGAACCAACCTGTAAGTTGCTTATTTGAACTTGTTGAAATTGTGTGAAATGCCTTATCTGTTGTTTGTACTTGTTGTGTTTTAAAACTATACGGTGGGATCGGGTTGCGCACCGCAACATGAAGAAATAAGGTGTGGGTTGGGGTGATAAGGGTGGACGAGGTAATAAGGGTGCTGATTGCCCCTTTGTTTGACTACTTGTGCTTTACGTGATTGATTGGTTATTGTTAAATTGGTTGATCGTAGAAAGTGCTTTGTGTTGAAAATTATTTGAAATGAGGAAAATGTGGAAACATGGTTGGGTGGCTTAATTAATTGTTGATGTAATTATTCAATGGCTCGAGTTTACTTGGGACAAAGTTTGTCCATACATGCCAGTACAATTCAAGTGTACCGACGTCCCTTTTGTCGGGACGCTACATTCGTGTTATGATTGTAGGTGGATCGGTAGCGGGCACTTCAGCTCATCGGCGGTAGTATCCTTCTCCTTCCACTGCCCGTTTGGTGAGCCCTTTCTTCCTCGAGGCCCTGTGTGGTTCATACCACTTTTGTTTAGATTTCATTTTGGTTTTGTAAGGTATAGCCGGAGCCTTTGTTATCGGCAAGTATTGTATTCCCTTTTTTTTTGTATCCTGGAGGCTCTGTAGACATGTAAACTGTGGGACTCCAGTCTTATGTATACATTATGTTATGTCGGGCGTTGTAAAAGCTGCAAACTTGTTAATGAATCACTCGTATGGTTTTATTTGTTTAATGTGAAATCATTCATGGTTAGTAGGATATTTGGTTAATGAGAAACAATCAACACAGGGGTAACGCGTGGGAATGAAAGGCACCCAGGTCCGCTTGACTGGGGCAACCCGGTCAGGCGCCGGTCATGTCCTCGATTTGGGGCGTGACAAACTTGGTATCAGAGCGTTAAATACATAAAAATTTTAGATATATTTAATATATATAAATAAATTTATTGTAATGTAATTTATAAATATTTCTTTAAAAAATTATAATTTTATCTTTTAAGATATTATTTTAAGGTTGCACGTTAGTCATTAATATTAGTAAATTAAATAATGCTAACAAAAGCCACTAAATAATGCTAACAAAAGCCTAAACTTATATCAAATCAATATTAATACTAACAAAAGACATTCAATTCAATACTATGAACGAGAATGTATTGAATATTTATATTTTATTTTACAATAATTTAGTTTAGCGTTTAGTCATGTAATTAATACTCCCTTATTAGTCTACTTACTTTAGCATGACTTAGTACTTTTAGATTATGTTTATTTTTATTATGGTTTTTTAAATAGTAATATTTTTATTACATAATTTTATTGTCTTTATTGTTGAATATCTTAGGATAATGCCATGACACATCTCATATTTTATATTATTTTCTTGAAAAATACCTTATTTAGTTGTATCTTACTAAGATTAAAGAAATAGTTTGAGCACAAGTTATGTAATTAGGCATTGAGTCCCATGTTACGTCCAAGACCAGGCTCGGAGCGTGTGACATGTGAATTACTATTATATCTTCTATTCATGGGTCTGTTTGGTTTGGTCGTTAGATTTAATCATCTGACATAATTGGTTTGGTTTGGTAATCATAAAATTCGAACCAACCTGGCCTATGTACACCCCTACTTGGAAGAGTTAGTTGTGGAAGAACACGATATTTTCTTGCAAGGAGTAAAGATGCTGCAGATCATGGCAATATGCCAAAAGGATTACTCCAATGTTCATTAATGCATGAAATGATGGAGAACCAATAAGGGTTGTAATAAAGTGGTAAGTATTTCTTTATCCTTAATCAGAGTATTCGGGTTTGAGTCTTGAGTATGAAATAATATTTGTTATATAGTGCTTATCTCGTAATATGAGATTTCCCAGTACAAATTTAAATTTAGTCGGGCTTCACTACGAATATCGGACACCGAGTAAAAAAAAATATTTAATGGAAAAATTCACAATGAGGCACATGCAATAGAGTTAGAGAGAGAGAGATGGATTTGGTTTTTTAGATAATAAGAACGAAAAAACAAACAGCCCTTGGAAAAAAAAAAGATAGTCACATTTATGAAGTATAGTTTCCCCGCTATTGGAATTGAAATGGTTGGTGAAACTTCAGTAAAAAAAAAAAAGTAAAACTTTTATCTTCGACGAAACTTTAGAAAACGACAAAGGTAAAATAAAACAAATTTCAAAATTTAAGTCAAACGATCAAATGATGATAGATTAACGCCATAATTCAAGATACGAAATTGTTTCCAATTTGTTTCATCAATTATTTCAAATTCAGCCTACGAATCATTGTGATTAGTTTTACTGTCAAAATTAAATGAAAATAAATACTGTAATATGACACGTAGGAGATTTGTCATTGGTCCCCATCTCATGTGCTATAGTTATTCTATGTAAGGTAATTTCGGTAAGATCCATTCGTTATTTATTTTGACCCTAGTAACTTTTTTTAATCAATACTTTTGTCATCATAGTGTCGGTCAACATTATTGAGTCCATTAAATTAACTCAATATTCTTTTTTGCCTTATGAAAAAGAATGGAAAAAACTTATTCATCGTCTATATTTACACAAATCCTATGAATACAATATATATACACACAATCTCACATTATAATAAATTATAATTAATTAATACATATTTTCATTTCAACTTATTATTTAACCATGCTAAATTAGTATATGAAATCTATTGTTAAGCTAGACCAAATAACATCGACAATACTTGAAATCTTTTTAACTACTCACTCTTACGCAGGGGCGAATATTGCATTTTGATTGGATTCAACTGACTTCATAACCTTTAACACAAAGTATGAGTTTATATGTAAAAATATACTATAAGATCAACAAGTATTAAATTTAAAATCATAAATTTAACTACAACGAGTTCAACGTTAAAACGTTTAAAAGTTAAATGAATTAAATTTAAATCTTAGATCTACCAAGATTCTTATGTTTGTATTAATGAGGCAGACCTTTACCAAGAAAAAAGTGTCTATTTGATCACTAAAATAGTTAGAATATCTAATTGAATTTCGATGCAAAATTTCAGTGTCTATATATGTATTGCATCTTCTTAAATCTGATAGAATACAGTCTTCTTATTAGAACTCAATGAAGTTACGCTTGAAAACAACATATATGAAATATAAACAAAGAGTACGGAAATTTCTTGTGTTCTTTTTGCATGATCCTTATCAAAAAGAATTGATATTAAATACTTAGAAAAAGAAAAAAAGAAAAAAGAGAGGATGATGACAGAGATATAATTTAAAAATAGATCAACCAATGGGGATGATTTATGCTGAAAGGAAATGGTGGAGTTATTTAGAAAAAGAAAAAGAAAAGGGAAGGAAATTGCATAAAGTAGCTGCAGAAAGTGATTATATTATGTAGTTAAACTAGAGGAATCAAGTAATAGCTTAAAATGCACCATAACTTTTCAGATTTATCAAAAGTAACCCTTTCTTTTCTATTTTTTGATTCCTTTTTCTCCTTGATAATCTTTCATGTAACACTCAAAAACTTTTCAGTTTTGATATTTGAGGGCCACATAGTAAGCCATCACAACTACAGCTAATACAAGATCAGAACAAAATCCTTCAAACTTATCTGCTCTAAAGAATTAAAATATATTGTGTTAGACCCACCGGTCTGTAATATGAAAATTTTATTTATTGTCCTCGTACAACTGACATTAATTGTATGAGGTAATATTTTTGTCTCACGGTTTTGTGCACCTAGATTTTTATAGACCCAGAAGTGTAAGATTGAGGTCCACAAATTTGTGAGATAAAAAAAATCCGCCATGCTACAGTCCTAATAGAAACTAGGGAAAAAGGGTCAAAATTATACCTCTACTATTGAAATTAGTCACGTTAATACCTCATTCTACTTTACGGCTAAAATTATTCCTACCGTTAACAAAGTATACAAAATTATCCTAACCGTTACTAAAGTAGATAAATTTGTACCTAAATCTAATAGATTTCTATGTGGCAACCGGGACCCCCAAAATAATGTGCTAATTAGGCTTTTATTACTCGCCCACTCTTTTAATAACCCGCCTCACTTTATATTAACCCGCCCCAAAAAGTCATCATCCTCATCCTTTCTCTGTAAATAAATTTCTGCATAACCCACCAAAAACTTCCGCTGTAAATTTTTTGTTCTCCCCATTTTTTCATTTTTCAATTTTCCATATATCAGTATATTGTTTCTATTTGTATCTCGTGCCGGATAATGACAGATAATTCCGTTTTTCAAAAATCTCTGACGGTCAGTTTTCTCATATTGTTTCTATTTGTATCTCGTGCCGGATAATGCCAGATAATTCCGTTATTCAAAAATCTCCAACGGTCAGTTTTCTCATCAGAAACTTTACGGCGGGAAGAAGAGAGTGGTGGAGCAGTGTGGTGGTTGTCATTGCAGAAGTCGCCGACAATTGTATCTCCATGTGTGATTGAGAAATACAATATTCTTCTATTTAAAATCAAAGGAAATCACCTAAAAATTACAATCATCGGATTAATTTTCAAAAAACTACACTGATAAAATAAGATATATTTACTCTTCAACAAGTGAACTTTTCCACATATGATTTTATATAATCTATTTTATGTCATAAATTGATGAAAGAAGGTGGTGGACTGGTGAAGCGGTGGTTGTTTATTCATATTTTTGATCTTCAACTCTTCACAATAAGAGGGTAAACGGGAAGGGAAGGATCCAAGAAATGGGCATAGGTCAAAAAAATAGACATGGATCAAATAAATGAGCATGAGTCTCTTCAATTCGGGTTGGTATTTGCTTAGTTGACACATTAAATGAAGGGCCCTACTGCCACGTAGGAAATCCGTTAGATTTAGGTATAAATTTATCTACTTTAGTAACGGTAGGGATAATTTTGCATACTTTATTAATAGTACGGATAATTTTAACCGTAAAGTAAAACATGATATTAACGTGACTAATTTTTAATAGTAAAAGTATAATTTTGGTCCTTTTCCCAAAATAAAACTCCTCGTCTGTAATGCATGTTAGAGTCAAAGGAGTGGAAAATCTTCTAACCAAAAGAAATTCGAGTGAAAGCTAGCTGTATAAAGTCCATCAAAATATTTTAGCTTTTTCAATCTAATTTTCTTCTTTTAATTTTAGGGTACTTTACATATCTGCGCAATTTTCAAAAGTATAATACATATTTCTAGCAGCAAACTTAGTATATCAATAGTAGCAATAAAATATTTTCTTACAGATTCAACCAAAACTGAAGCCCTAATCATATGCCTAAAATCTTGCAGCATATTAACTTAAGGATTTGTTCCTTATTTATCTCCTAAGCATTTGTTCTTTAATCCCCAACCCAACTAATATATATATATATATATATATATATATATATATATATATATATATATATATATATATATATATATATATATATATATATATATATATATATATATATATATATATATATATATATATATATATATATATATATATATATATATATATATATATATATATATATATATATATATATATATATATATATATATATATATATATATATATATATATATATATATATATATATATATATATATATATATATATATATATATATATATATATATATATATATATATATATATATATATATATATATATATACGATAAGTATTTCACAAATATACTGGATATATGTGCAAATTTTGTGTTAAAAAAGATTTATGGCATATTCTAGTATAAATATTTTATATCTTAAGCATATAATAAATATACCATTTATTGTATACTAACTAACATAATTTAATTTTTTAGGAATTTAAGATATATTTCTTACATATAATTTGCAACTATGATATATGTTATAATATTGGAACAATTTTGTTACATTTTGGTGTGTTTTATGTGGAAAATGCTTTGAGTATATATTTTATAGGTCTTGATTATATCCTGCATATATATTTTATACATATTTAAATTGAATTATACACAATTTAAAACACATAGTATTGTATAAATATTATATATTTAGAGAACATTTTAGTTATTTAAATATTATGTAATATTGCTATTATATATAAAGTGTTAATTAAAATGACTCATAAATGCTTCACGTTTAAAGGGTTTAATTTTATTTAGTAATTGAATTTTGTGGCAGGGAGAGAATATAGTGAAAAGAAAGAGAAAATTATGGCATAAATGATTTTTAAATTTATTATGAAAATTTTATATTAAAGAGGAAATCATTTTTTAGATATTCTTTTTTTAAAATCTTTGGTATATTTGGGTAAGTGTTATTTATGGAAGAGAAGAAAAAATTATGAAAGAGAGAGGGAAAAGAAAATGTCGTAAAAGTCTATTGATATAGAGGGATCCCTTAGTTAATGAGTTACCAACGTGAAAATGCTAAAAAGGTAAAAAAGAAATGTGCCAGTTTTGGAATAAATAAAGATTGCTATCATTTATGAGAATAGTTTTTAAAAAGGGAACAACCATATAAAAATATCTTAATTGTATTGTGACGACCCGACTCGTCCTCACATGAGTCACCGCCCCGTTTTCCTCGTTTTCTACTTCTTTATGCTTCATTATCAGTGTTGGGTGTGAACGAGTTGATTTGGATTGATTTTAGAAGGAAATGAGATACTTAGTCTCTTTAAGGAAAATTTATTTTGGAAAATGTGTTGACTTATGTGTTAGAGGTCTCATATGTAAATTTCGATGATTCGGATAGGTTCGGGGGATGATTTGTGACTTAGGAATGTGACCAGAAGTAATTGTGGAGGTCTGATATAGAATTAGGCTTGTATTGGCAAAGTTAATATTTTGGCGAATTTCGAGGTTGATACGTGAGATTTTGATTCGAGGGTCAAAATAGAGTTTCGATAGTTGCAGTGGCTTCGTTGGGTGATTTTGGATATGTGTACAAATTTTCAGATCATCCAGACATCGTTTGGTTGGGTTTTTGATCAAATGGGCATTTCGGAAGTTTTGAAGAACTTAGGCTTGAATCCTATGTGAATTGATGATTTTAGTGTTGTTTTATGTGTTTTAATAATTGGAACAAGTTCTTATGATATTTTGGGATATGTTGATGCTTTTGGTTAAGGTCCCGTGGGCCTCGAGGTGAATCTTGATGGCCAACGGGAAGAAAATTGGACTTGTGTGTTGCTGAAGGTTGCTGGTATCTAGTGTTTTCGCACCTGCGGTTTTGGGACCGCAGGTGCGGTATCGCAGAAGCGGATGGGAATGTGCAAAATGGTGCTTCATTATCAGTGTTGGGTGTGAACGAGTTGATTTGGATTGATTTTAGAAGGAAATGAGATACTTAGTCTCTTCAAGGAAGATTTATTTTGGAAACGGATTTGTGACCGCAGAAGCAATTATTTCCGCAGAAGCGACCTTTTGACCGCAAACGTGGAAGTTGCAGATTTGGCTATGGAGCCGCAGATGCGAAAACGACTGGTCAGTGCTATTTAATTTCTCCTTCGCAAATTTTTAAGGGATTTCATATTTTTAACTCGGACTTGGAGAATTGAGAACGATTTTGAAGAGAGATTTCAAGGGTTTTCGATAAGGTATCGATTCTTGAACTCAAAACACAATTTTATGGTGTAAATATATGGATCAAAGCTAAAAAACATAAGAAATTAATGGGTAAAAATGGTGGATTAGGGCTTGAAACTTAAGAGAGTTAAAAAGAATTTGAGGTTTGCAGTTCTAATCTTCCTTCTATCTTATTTACTTTATTTACGCATTTTTAGAGAATGACATGTAGTAAGTTGATACTCATGTATTAGAGGCTCAGACTTGTGACACCAGATTCTTGGAGCTGTGTAGTTATTTTTATGTTTGGTATTTTCGCAACTCTATTTCAGAATTTCAGTATTATGACTTAGCAATTCATCTGTGTTAATTAATTCATGAACTGGATAAAATGGTTAAGGTTATTTAATTAGCCCGAAAGGCATCACATTATAGCAATATGTGGCGATATTTGTTATGAATGAGGTATTTTCCTAATCCTCCGGGTTCATTTTGATTTGGTTGTACCCGGATTAAGAATTGAGTAGTTCGTTCCCGATTGTCGCATCAATCATTTGATCGATGTTCGACAATAAGAATGAGTCTTTTAGGCATGCCTTATTTAGATCTTTATAGTCTACACACATGCCAAATTCATTATTCTTCTTTAGAACTACTACTATGTTAGCTAGCCAGTCATGATACTTTACCTCTCGGATTGAACCGATATCAAGCAATCGCGTTACCTCTTCTTTGATGAACTTAATTCTGACCTGGGAAATAGGGCATTTTTTTTGCCTCACCAGAGGGACGTTAGGATCCAGCACCTAGGCATGTAAGATCTCCATTGTTCAAAGACTCAAAATCAACAACATAAATATTTTTGAATCTTTTTTCCAATAAAACCATTTCACCAGTTACAAGATTTGTAAAAGTGCAAGTCTTTGACAAGAATTCCATTTTGTTTTCTTTATCGTAGATTTGAGAGACACTCAGTAGGCTATATTTCAAACCATTCACATAGTACACATTTTCAATTGAATGAGTGAGTGTCTTCCCAATAATTCCTTCTCCTAGAATGTATCACTTTTTGCAATTGCCAAAGTACACACTCCCTCCTTGCACGGCTTTGAGTGAAAGAAAATCATCGGTGCTTCCAATCATATGCTTAGAGCAGGCAATATCTATATATCATTTTTGGCTGCTTCCCTTCATTGCTCTCCGCACAAGGAAATCAAGAGTTAGAGTTAGGAACCCAAACAGTTTGGGTCCCTTTTAGTGAGGAAAAATGTGAATTAAACTTCTTCTTGTCCTAAAAGTCATCAAACATTTTTTATTTGGAGGAGCAGGTGCTTTAGTAGTTACTTTTTCAACAAAAACTTTGTTTTTCTGTTAGGGCTTAAATTTAGCTTTACAGGTTTCTTTATTAGATTTCACCATTTTTAGCTCAGTTTCAAGCTTAAGGTATGTCTCACTTGTAACTTCCTTTACCTTTTGATTTTTCCCACAATTGTTTTTGCTTCTTAGTTCCTCAATTGTTTCTTTTAGATCCATAAGTACTACCAACAAGTCATCTGTCTCATATTCTACGGTTGCAAATTTTCAATTAAAGCATCATTTTCCCTTTTAAAACCTTAATGGCTTCCTTTAAATCTACCATTGCGATTACTAAATCATCTCTCTCATGTTTTACTTCTCCTAGTTCCACAGTTACAACATTTTTGTCATTAATGAGATTATAATTTGTATCAATTAGGTCATTTACCAAAGATATAAGCTTATTTTGAGAATATGACTGCAAATTTATTTGATCATCCAGAAAGTTTACCTCATCGTCATCATCATCATCTTCATCCTCATCAGACTTTTCCATCAGGGTAAAGATAGAGTCGTATGGAACTGTTTAGCTTTCAATGGACATCATCGAGGTGTCTCCTTATTTATCATCTCCTTCAGGTTCAATGGAATAATATCCCCATGTAGCAAGAGCTTGTTTCACAACATTTTTAGCGGAATTCTTTCTTTTTGAATCTCTTGTCAGGAACCTGGTTTCTCTTGACTATTTTATCTATGTTGTGCTTGTACTGATCTTGCTTGTGCAAAGGACAATCTTGATGAAGTGTCTCGACTTTTCACATTTATGACACAAGTCATAGACTTTTGGTCTGCTGGAGCTACCCCTCTTTGGAATGCCTCTATTCCTGCGTACCATTTTCTGAAATCTTTTTGTTAGATGCACCAAGTCAGCATCCTCGCCACTTGAGTCATTGTTTTCAACCTTGAAGACCCGTTTCGTCTCCTTCTTGGGTTCTCATCTTTCATGGTCCTTGTTTTTCTTCATTTCATATGCCTTCATATTTTTTATGAGTTCATTAATGGTCAACTTTTGCAGATCCTTTACTTTTATGATAGCATTTACTTTGCTCTCCTACGAACCAGGTAATACACTGAGTATTTTCCTGACAAATTTGTTCCTTGGAATGATCTCTCCTAGAGAGTGGAGCTCGTTGATGATCGAGTGTGCATGTCCTAAATGGACTCACCATCCTTCATCTTGAAGAGTTCATACTCAGTGATGAGCACGTCGATCTTTGACTGCTTGACTTGAGTTGTTCCTTTATTTTCCGTTTGGAGAGCTTTCCGGATCTCCTTGGCAAATTGACAGGTAAAAGATTGTGTTGTATTCGTCTGGACCAATACTACAGACGAGGATCTTTTTTGGTCGGTAGTTTTTCTATGTAGCTTTGTCGTCAGCATCATTACATTCCTTCTTTGTTTTAGGATCTATCACTGCTGGCTCCCCAATAGTCTTCATGGGAACGAATGGTCCATAGCAGATAACATCCCAGAGCTCATAATTTTCAGCCATGATAAAATCATATCCTTGTCTTCTACCATGCGTAATATTGTCCATTAAATCTTGGTGGTCTGTAGGTTGATTGACCTAGTTTAAAGTTTGGTGGAGCGGCAAAGTAGATCTTTTCTAGGTGTTAGCCTTGTAGAAAGAACCTATGCTGATACCAATTAATAGAAACTTAGGGTCCACCAAACTATATAGAGAACCTAGTTCTCTATTAGTTCCCACAGAACACACACAATAAGAGACAAATAAATAACACATTAGAGTTTTACGTGGAATATTTCCAGCTCACGGGATTAAAAACCAAGACCTACACTCGTAGGATTTCAACTTCACTACTGAGCAAACTTCAGATTACAAACTATTGTAACCTAGAAATTAAAGTGTTAATCCCTCACTCATTTGTAATAACTCTATTACAAGCCTCTTCGTAAAAATCTATTACAAATTTCACAACTTGACTAACTATAGCCAAGACACATACACAAGGTTTATGGTTTTACAAATGGTTTCCTAAACAATGCTTCTAGCTAAGCTAAGTAGGATTACAAGTAGATCACTCAAACAAAGTTACAACACAACTAAGGACGTGTGATAACACACTACAGGAAACTGGTCCTTTGTTCTATTGTTCTTTGTTCTTGAAGCCTTGAATATCACTTGCAAGATAGCTGCACACTTAAGAGAGAACTTGATTAATTTCAGGATGTGTAAGTGTGTGTTTTTCCTTTGATTCATGTCGATAATATACAAGTGATATCACTTGGATGATGCAAGCAATTATCCGGTATAAGGCATTCCCCATAAAGTGATTGCTACACTTTTTGCATTGTTGCGTGTGTGCAGAGGAACAATTGCAGCAACTTTACACGCAGTTGACTGGTATAGTCAGCAAGGGAACTAATGTCTATTTGTTCCATTTGTCGTTTCTTTGACTCTAGTTGTTGGAATTTGTGCTCGACTTGAGACTTGTTGTTCTTGAGCACTTTGAGAACGTGTAACAGGTTCCCAATCTGGTTCTTATCATAAAGTTTGTTAGATCATCAATATAAAAACACATAACTTATCACATATACTTGTATATATGGAAGTAGTAGACTTGCAGTACTACTCTGCCCAAGTAACTTAAATCAAATCCTACCTCAAGGTCTACATTGTTACCGGATCATGACGGGTTCTATATATTTTGGACCGATCAATAAATATTACTTTATACACATATAGGTAAAAGTGTAGATATAATAATTCTTTACGGATTAGCGGTTTATTCGATAAGGAAATTGAGTAATCCGCCCCAAGCCGTTAAGCCGTTAATTATTAAATTTTAATCAATTCACCAACCATTTTTCCGATAATCCGATATCAATAAACCAATAAGTTATTAGGCTCGATTAACGGTTACGGTTCAACTTTAGACATCCCTATTTACGCATTCCATACAAGTGACGAAACATAGTTTTTTCCATATTAGCAAGTGTGTATTTAATAACCACATTTTCGATAACATGATATGTTCGATATGTAAAATCCAAAAATGAAAGTGTTTAAATAAAAAATAATATCAAGTTAAGGGGGCTGTCGATATAAACGTTGGCGAAGTTCAATAATTTTTAAGTGACTTACGTCTCATTTGATGTGATAGTTCCAGTTTCTAAGAGAGTATATCAACGTCCAAAGTTGACGATAGTAACATTTTCAATTGCCTTTTTATTCATTAGAGAAAAAAATATGGAATGTGGAGCTTCTAACAAATATTGCTCAATGACCATTCTGATCGTGGAGCCCAATAATGTGTATAATTTAATGTTCATATATTTTAGTAGTAGTAACTTGCAATTTCTTTTTATATTTTTTTTGGTAATTAGTACCTTGCGATTTAAACATGACCTGGTGCTTTGCATCATACTAGCTTTTATGGTACAATTTTCATTTTTAACTCTATATCGATAAGCTGTCATATGGACACCTCAATTATACTAATGACCAGAGAGACACCTCTTCTCGGCTAAAGTGTGTCTCATGAAACCCTCACTATGACATGGCAAAGTGTGTGCTTTTTACTCTTGTCTGAGCGCGTGAAACCTCAAAATTATGTTTTTCTCTTTTTTCTTTTTAAATTAACCTTATTTTAACGACCCACTTACCTTTATGTTCATACTTCTTTCTTCTTCAAGTTTCACCATTGATGAAAAACAAGAACAATTAAAAAGTTTCTTCCAAATTACAACAAATGGAAAAACATAAAATAAGCACACAATTTCGTCCAATATTACTATCACAATTGCTTAATTTTTTTTCCTTAAAAAAATAGAGAAACATCTGCAGCTTAGCCTCTCTTCTTCGTGGCTAAACCACTTCACCACTTGTAATTCACCATGAAACCACCATAGAGGCCATGAAAATCAACCACTAAAGCTCCAATAAAGCCACTGTAAATCACCTTAAACTGTCGCTTTTCACCACAAAACTCCACTGTCAGAAACCTCCAAAGATCTGCGTTTTGTCGACCCAAAACCAGTCCCAAGCCCAACAGAAAGAAGCAAAAAAATGCAGCAACAATAGCTGCGAAAAATGTCCTCTTTCATCCAACAACACCTTCCTTCCAATAGAACAAACAAACAGGAACCTATTAGTTGAATCGAACGATAAATCAAAGGATAATTTTACACCAAAAATAACTAATTAGAGAAACAAAAGTGATATAAGCCCAAATTTATAGTCAAGAAAATAATGGGGAGAGAAGGCTGAAGATTCCGGTTCGATCGGAGATCAATTTTCCGGTGAAGGTTGCATGAGAGGAGCTTTTTCCGGCAAGCTCTGTCGATGATACCTTAGTGGGTTTTCTATTTAGTTATTTCTTATTTGTATTTTGTGGAAATATTTTAGATTTAAGTTATGAATATGGAAAATGAAGGTAAAGGGGACCCGTATGGTGAATGGTTTGGGAAACGTGGATAATAGAAGGAAGAAGATGTGGGAGAGGTTGAGGGTGTTGGTTTGGTCAGTTGGTGGAAGGAATGGGGTTTTTTCTTTTTTTAAATATAATTTCTTTTTCCTTTTGTTAATTATATATATCAAATTACAGTTGTGTCATTTATTAATTGGCTCGTTTTCCACGTCTCTGGCAAGTGAAACTCACGCATATGATGTGCTGCATTCGGGTGTTTATTTGATCTACTTAATAGATATTTGAAGTGTCTAAATGATAAAAAGATCAGTTGCGGTGTCCATCTAACCGTTGATGACAACTTAAAGGGGTGCTTTATGTATTTCGCCTTCTTTTAACTCTATACCCTTCTTATAGTTTCCTTACTATTGACTTTATATTTCCACCTTAGGTATATTTGGGCAAAAAAATTACATGATATGCTTGATATAAAATTCTTGTTTATTCAACTTGTTACAATGAGC
>JASVEL010009249.1:0-70336 GCA_032618575.1 Nicotiana noctiflora | reverse complement strand
AGTACCGCCGTGGTGTACTCATGCTACTCTTCTGCACACTTTTGTTGTGCAGATCCAGGTACATCAGAGCAGGCTCGTACTAGGTGATTCCGCAGCTTTCTGGGAGACTTCGAGGTATGATCCGCTACGTCCGCGGATCCGGAGGCTTCCCTTCTATTCTAGTAGTACTAGTTGACATTTTTCTTCATGTCGTTGTTAGATACTCTTTACACATAGAGCCACAGTTGTATTTCTCTTTTAGTCTGTGTTACCGTGGGGTTCCGGATCTTGGTAGTGTTTTATTCAGTGTGTTGACGGATGTATGTGCCAAGCGGCACGGATTACATACCTTTTTATGCTATTTTTCCGCTGTTTCTTATTTAAGTGTTCATAGCTTGTGTGTTCCGCAACGTGTTAGGCTTACCTAGTCGTGGGGACTGGGTGCCATCACGACATGTTCATGATTGTTGAACTAGGGTCGTGACAGTGTCGCACGATGTACCATTCCGTGCCGATGCTATTAATTATATATGAGAAAAGAGAGTAAAAGTACGAATGGCGATGCCGTGCACGTTGTTATTAAATCATTGCTTGGTGAGAACGAGAGTAAAAGTACGAAGGGTGATACCGTGCACTTATTGATTTCTGATGTTTTGTTTATGATTGAGTTATGTTGTTTTCGTTATCCGGTGATTTTTATTCATAGTTGTTATTTTCCCCACACCATGCTCCCCCTTCCATATTGATTGATTGTCTCTATATCTCTATTTTCATTGTATATATATAACTACACAGGTTTATGTGGTAGTCTAGTGTAGCCTCGTCACTACTTTGCGGGGTTAAGCTTGGCACTTACCAGCACATGGGGTCGGTTGTGCTGATACTACACTCTATGCTCTTTTGCACAGATATAGAAATTTGACAACAACAGTAGCGTGTGAGTTAGCCTTTAATCCAGCGAGACACCGAGGTAGCCTTGCAGGCGTCTGCAGGCCCAGCGTCTCCTCTTTCTTTTATTTTAGTATGTTATATAATGTATTCGAGACGAACAATTTGTACTTTTCTTTCAAACTGTTGTATTTAATACTCTTAGTGGTTCGTAAGTTTGCGACACCAGTCATTGGGTAGAGTTTTATGTTAATTTTCTGCATTATTGTTCAGATTTTTTTTTATTTAAGACTTCCGCTTATTTACTTTATTTTGTTGGTTTCATGATATTTCTGATAATTGTTAAAAGAAGTAAATCAATTAATGAAAAAGGTAGTTAAAGGTTGGATTGCCTAGCTCTCATTAGTAGGCGTCATCACGACTCCCGAGAGAAATCTAGGTCGTGATAGTCATGACGTTATTGTTTGTTTATATGTTGATGACATGTTGATAATAAGCAAAAGTATGGCAGATATAAATCCTATAAAATGCATATTGGCTAGAAAATTCGACACGAAAGACTTAGGAGTTGCTGATGTGATCTTAGGAATCAGAATTCACAAGACTCTACAAGTTCTAGCATTGTCACAGTCTCACTACATTGAAAAAGTACTTGACAAGTTCAAGTATTTGGATTTCAAAATTGCCAAGACTCCAATTGATGTGATTTATGCACTTCAAAATAATGAAGGTGAACGTGACTCACAATTAGACTATGCAAGAGTATTAGAAAGTTTGATTTATATTATGAATTGTACGCAACCAGATATAGCATGTGATATTAGCAAACTAAGTCAGTTTACAAGTAATCCCAATCAAATATATTGGCTGGCAATGAAATGAGTTTCGGGGTATCTAAAACATACCCAAAATTATGCTTTGAATTATAACAAATATCCTTCCATGATCGAGGGATATAGTGATGCAAATTGATTCACCGAATCATCTGAAGTTAAATCCACAAGTGGATATGTTTTCCTAGTTGGGGTTGGAGCAGTGTCTTGGAATCATCCAAACAAACGTGTATCTCCCGTTCTACAATGCAATCTGAATTCATTAGCTTTAGATAAGGCCGGCGTGATGTCAATCTAAATTCTCAACCTTTCGCGAATACAGCGGATGTGATGTCATTGTTACAACAGATAATACAGTCCATAATATGGAGAAGGAAGGCATTGTTGTGATCAACGAGAAGCAAAAAGATACTATCACCCTCAACAGTATCTTTTATGTTTCAGGTATGAAGAAAAATCTATTTTCAGTTGCAAATGTTGTAGATGCTGAAAATTATTTGCTATTTGACTCACATGATATAAAGTTCCTCCGAAATATCAAGGTGTTCAAGGCTCTCAGGTAAGAGAGTTAACGAATATATATGTCTTATCTGCTTCTAATTCATATATTGAGAAGATGAGTAGCAATGATAATACACCTCTTTGGCATGCTAGACTTGGAATAAGTATGGATAAATTAAAAGTTATGGTAAAGTTGAATCTAGTAAAAGATTTTCCTAACTTAAAAATTTTTGGTGGAGGAGGGGTTTGTGAAGGATGTCAATATGAAAAGGCACATCATCTTCCATTCGACACATCCTTGTCAAGGTGCAATGCCCCATACTAGAACTTAGTCATAGTGACTTGATGGGGCAAACGAGAACTCCTCATTTTAGGCTATTCTTATATGCTAATTTTCATTGATGATTTTACTAGATTCATTCGGGTTTATTTTGTGAATCACAAGTCAGAAGTTTTCTGTATGTTTGTGGAGTTCAAAAAAACAGTTGAAGGTGAACTCAATTCCAAAATAAGGCGGCTGCGAACTGATAATGGCGGTAAGTTCACATCAGATGAGTGTCTTTTCTTTTGTTGTCAGCATGGCATTAAAAGAGAGCTGATATGCGCTGATACACCACAACAAAATGGAGTGGCGGCTGAAAGGAAGATCTGACACTTAACTAAGACATGTAAGAGCTGACTTCATGCCAATAATTTACCTAGAGCCTTGTGGGCTGAAGGCATGAAATGTGCAGCATATATGATTAACAAGATGTCGCTTTCTCCAAACAATATGAAGTCCCCCAATGAATTAATGTTTGGAGAAAAGCCTAGCGTGAAACACCTCAGGATTTTTGGCTCTATTTATTATATTCACATTCTGGATTCTCAACGGAGCAAGTTGGATGCCAATGCAAGAAAATGCATCTTTGTTGGATATGATAAAAGAAAAAAGGGATGGAAGTGCATGAATCCTAAAACTCATCTCTTTGTTGTCTCAAGGGATGTCATATTCGACGAAGTGTCTTTGTATTATGGGCTGCATTGGATGGAGCGAGTTCAAAACCTTAAATAATGCAGATTCAAGCTTGCCCATTGCGGATACTTCTCTAGGTAATACGGATGTCGAGGAGTTAATAGAAAGGAGAAGTCCTGGACCTCAATAACATGAAACTCAACACGAAGATGATTTAAGTGGTTCGGGAAAGACAAAAAGAACTATTATCAAACTAGCCCGCTTCATTGATGAAAATCTTGCCAGTACGTATTTCTGTTTCTTTGCAGGACCAGTTAAAGAACCTTCAGTCTTTGGGGAAGCAAGACAAGCCAGAAAAATAGCATTGAGATCTTCACCAAGACACGTCCTAAAACATCGGTTGAGTTCTTCCGCGACAAGCTTATGATAGCTTCCAAAAAATCACTTTAAGGGGGAGTGTGAAAAAATAAAGTTAATTTTTTAGAAGAATAAAATTATAATTAGAAGAAGTTTCTAGAAAGTGATGGAGTAATATCTTGGATATTTATTGTACTTAAGAATTATCTAGATATTCTAGAGTCCTGGATACTTAAGGAAGATTTTAGTAGAATGTGATAAAATTATCTAGATTATTTTTGTATCTAGAATCATCTCTAGACAAGTATAAATAGGAGTAACTTTAGGCATTTGTATTGAAGCCAAAATAATTAAAAAAAAAACCTTCTTTCCTAAATAAAGTTTTCCTCTCCAAAACTTTTCTTCTCTTTTGAAAGTTTTCTATTGCTTAGTTTGGATTATCCAATCTTAATTAATGATCTTGGGTTAATAAAAGATATCTGAATAATACTCTTTTTCTGTTATTCTTTACCATTTGACCTTTTGCCGGATCTATTATTATCCAAGCGCCTACTAACTTACCGTCAAGTTGACAAAGTTTTGTTTCGTAAGTCGTAAGTCAAGTCCTCTTCAAAACAAATTGATTCCTTGATTGGAATACACATGCCAAAATACTACCTGTCATATAATTGGCAAAAGTACTGTAGAACTATGACTTTTATGCATGACAACATTTCAACGATTTTATTTAATTCAAAAGTTTGAAATCACTTTCTTCCCAATTTTTTTGGAAACTAATGGACGTGATTGGATTAGTTATATAAAAATTGAAGAAGTGGCTAGCCCATCTACCCAAAAAGTAATTAAAGAATATAAAAGGAAATAGAAAAATGAAAAGGTTCAATCAACTTCCGAAGCAGGGGGAAATGCGAGAGAAAAGATCAAATCCTATCCCATTTTTTATTACAATATTTTTCGGTATCTAAGTTATGTATATAGATGTATAAATGATTTTTTTAGTATTTTATAATTTAATCAACTATTGTAGGTCGTCATTATTTTGTTAAGTTATCACATAAACCGTATTATGAAACGTTATATGCTATCGGGAGCCAACTTTAACAAAAAGGTCTAAAAACTAATATTTATGCACAAAACATAAAATAATTTTATTATTAGAAGTTCGTATTATGATTAATTGAAGGGATAATTTCAGCCCTTGTCACTTGGCTAGTCCAACCGAAAATAGCCCATATTTGAAGTTTTTACCTAGTTTAGCCCAGGTTGTATATAATCTGAAATAATATTTTCAGACTTTAGCCACTATTACAAACACACTTTTAGGGTTTCTTTATTTTTATTTTTCCCCAGCACACTCTATACTCTCTCCCTCTCTTTGCTTTATCTTTTCTCTTCTCTCACTCACTTAGATCTCAATATTTATAGAACTCAAATTTTTCTACTAAGTTGCTTAATCTTCATAAATTTTTATAGATCTCAAATATTTGAATGTCGATTTATGTGTATCCAAATTTAAAATTAAAATTTTGTTGCATTCAAATTCTGAACTCCATAGAAGGAGCTCGAAAATTTAACTCTAAAATGACGATATGTTCGTTCTGGTCAGGAAGTAAAGAACAGTCCCTCAAGGCGTAGCTGATTCACCACGAGAGCTAAGTGGAAGAAGAAGCGCCGAAAGATGAGGCATAGATCTAAGTAAAAGCCTATCCCACACTTCTCAACATTCTTAGCTTTTGGCGTATATTCTTTGCCTTAGAGTATTACGTCTTTTTGTTCCCTTTTCAGAACTTTACAGTTAATTTCTCTAGTGTTTTTGTGCTAATGGCACATAATGTACTTATGCTTTTGAGGTATATTAAAACTCTGATAGCCATTTTCGCTTTTCTTTACCAAAAAAAAAAACTTTAAATTATTGTAATGATAAGAATCTTGAGTGCTGGGTTAACGGTGTCTGATTAACATTAGTTTTGGGAACTATACTAGTTGAAGAAGGAAGGTCAAGATGAAATCCAGTTTTGTATACACCATTCTACCTTATTATACAATATTATACAACATTATACAAAATTATGATATGGGTATAATATTGTATATTAGGTGTGAAAAATAGTAATAATTTTAGTTTTATTGCATGTTTTTTATTTTTAGTTTTTCCACAGTACCCTTTTGCTTTTGTTTTGGTTACTTTTTATTTAAATTTTTCTTGTTTGCTTTTATTTTGTATTCTCTATGTTTTCTATTAACACTGAGTTTTTTTTTTCCAGCGAAATACTGGTATACATTATTTAATATTTCATATACAAGTTTATACAAACTTATACATCAATATATATTACTGTACATATGAAGTTAAAACTGAAAAATAATTTTTTTTGTATTTTTCTCACTTTTATCTAACAATTTATATATAAAGTTAATTTTTTCGTTGATTTCTCTACTAAATGATAAATTTTTAAATTTTTCTTTTCTTGTTGAGTTTTTGTCAAATCATAAACTTTGGAGCAAATTCATCTATATAGAACTTGAAAAATAAGAGATTTTAGCTCTGTTTGTTGTATGTTTATAGCTGGGATATGAATGTATAAACTTGGATAAGAAATAGAATAAGTACCCATGAAAAATTTGCGCTAGAATAAAAAGGGCATAAAGGTTTTTTCGGATCTGAGCCAAATAATATTGTGCTACATATTTGTAAACTTAAATCTGGGTTATCCGGTTGCAAAATTAACTTTTGAAGTGTATTATTACGTAATTTTATCTTAATTGAATATCTAAAGATAACACTCCAACTACTATATTCCAATTATAGGTGATCACCAATTGATTGTTCTTTCCGCTTTGCGGCACTATTTTTTTTTCTTGTAATACAATTTTATAGTAATAATTTGGAGTTTTAGGGCTAGCTCTAGAATTGAGATGACGGATTCAAATCCATTTCTCCCTCCCCATGTCATAATTTGTTTTTTTTTTAAATAATTTCTTTTGAATAACAACGTTTCAATGTATTTCAGCAACGAGGATATACATGTTGCTTACTACATTGAGAGTAAACATATCCGTGGATGACATCTTCAACGCCAACATTATATAAAAGAACATAACTTATTTGATCAGTTTTATAATTGATCTTTTCTTTAATTATTTATAAGGTAATAATAAACTAACTTACTTATTTTTCTGTCTGATGGGAGCGGGGGGTGGTTGATAAGAATGTTTGAGCTGCAGTCAATAATCAAATCACTTTTAATTGATATTACTTCCATTACATTTATTCATCTTTCATATTAATCACATATATGGTTCGTTTTCTTTTGAAGAAATTAGAGTCCATCCCTCCACCAATCCGATCCGATCCGAGAGAAATATTTAAGAGAGGGTTGCTGAGATGGTAAGTTCGAGCCATCAAGATGGAAAATAAAGTGTTCTTGCAGAGATAAAAAAAATTTGACCAAATATTACATTATCTCTAAATTGTTGACGTGCTTGTCATGCAAACAAATATTTCCCAGGAATCACTGTAAACATTAATTAATGTGTTTAAATAGAAGTACGAAAAAGGTGGATAGAAGAGTGATAGTTAGGTCAAAAGTCGAAATTCCTACAGTCATATAAATGGTTGAAAATTGAGGAAGAAAAGTAATGGAGAGAAGGGAGGAATAGAGCAAGGACCAGCAAGCAGCCCACCTACCACAAAATCCACAAAGTGTGAAGTACAAGGACGGTCTTTGGTTCTACAGTAAAAAGCACTTTTTCTTCCTTTTTTTTTTTCCCACTTACCACTTATGTTCTCTCCTTTTTTATAGGTGCTAGTGCTATCATATTTTTACCACATTTAAAATATTAAAAATTCATATACTCCATCTCATTATTGTTATTGTATTAAACCTTTACTACTGCACAATTTAACGAAAATGCTTAAATTTTTTTTTTTTTGGTTTTTCACCCGCTGTCCGATATTCGCATTGGAGCACGACTATATTCGGATTCGCATTGCGTAGGACTCCATTCGGGGGAAGCGCTTCCTACCAAGGAATTTTCCGTACCCAAGGCTCGAACGCGAGACCTCTGGTTAAGGGCGGAACAGTCTCATCCACTGTACAACATCCTTTGGTGGTAAAATGCTTAAACTCCGTAAATGGTGCTAGTATTATTGGGTTTCTAATACTCTGTTTGGCCAAACTTCTTTATGGTCAAAAGTGTTTTTTTTGTTTGGCCAAACGTATTTTTGGCCAAAAATTAAGGTGTTTGGCCAAACTTTTGGAAGGAAAAAAGTGCTTTTGAGGAGAAATAGAAGTAGTTTTGGAGAAGTAGAAACAAGTAACTTCTCTCCAAAAATACTTTTTTGAGAAACACTTTTAAGAAAAAAATACTTTTTAAATTGCACTTTGAAGATACTTTTTATATTGCACTTTATATTTTATCCATTTATTATCTATACATTTCGAGGTTTGCTTGTTTTTTCATACACCAAAATTTTGAGAATTTTCACATTTTTTTATATTTTTACATTATTTTTTGTCTACGAATACAATCTACTAAGAAGTATTTTGTTCGTGATATTAATATATTGAAGATATTATGTACCAATATATTAACTAATTTTTTCTTAGGTTGAGGGTCTTCTGGAAATAAATTTTCAATCTTCTTGAATATAGGAGTAAGTGAATTGGGAAAAAATAAATATATGAAGCGACTATCTTACTTAAGCAATTCTTCTTATTCTTATTCTTTCTTAGTTGTAGTTCCTATATTGGTTTTTTCTTTCTGGGTTTCTTAGGGCCCTCCGTCTTCAGAACGGTCCGCCTGGCCACTATGAATGAATATTAAGTCAATAGAGTAAGTTGTTCTTTAAGTTGTGCCTTTAACACGAAGCTATGGCAGCGATGGTAGCTACTTCTTCACAGTTCAAGTAGCTGTGCTGTATCAATATGGGAACTTGGTTGCATCATGAAAAGTTCATTAAAAAATCTTCCAACATCTCAATATTCTCCTTTTTTCAACACCTCCAATCTCCGCACCATGTTCGTTCTGTGACTCTCCATATTTTCCAAATTTCAAACCGCTACGCCCCAGCAAGAAAACGGATGCGCTAACGCCCTTCATGACGTGACATGACACATGGGGTTACTTATAGGCTATGACCGGATCAAAAGACTAAGCTAACGTGGATAAAAAGAAGTACGAGACAGCAGGATGAAAAACAGATACGGGAACAAAGAGAAGGTACGAGTTAAAAAGGCTCGGGAGCCCCGTACCTATTTAAAACGCAATAATGTAAGAGATATGAAAAGACAGTGAACCAGAACACATAAGAGAATGAAGATACACATTAGAGAAACAAGTACTGGAGCCATTAAAGAATATTTGTATTAAATATAATGATTGTGTAACGTAACAGTAAACGTCATTAAATATTCATAATGGCCTCATTTTACCTTGGATGTAACGTATATTTTCAAAGATTCTCCAAAACCTAGGAGAAACATGTAATCAAGGAAAACACAAGAAGCTTCCTTATTTAAGCAATTCAAAATTTATTTCTTTATTTGTTTCTCGATTATCAGTAACCCGATTCTTCTATATTCTAGATTTGACTGAAAATCTAATTTTTGAGTGCCCATATTTATCCTCACTAGACCACACTTGTACTATTATATCGGGTCTATATTGTACAGTGACTAACTTTTGGTCGAGTTATATTTTGTGCAAAAAGAGGTAGTTTGGTTTGATGTATAAACTAATTTTAATATAAAAATCTGCCCTACTTATGAGTAATACAATACTGATATAACTTGTACAAGAATTTATATATTTATATTAATATTACATGACAAGAGCAGGTTTGTCATAAAAAACAGAGTTTAATTTCAAGACTCCAATTACAGATCTGAGATTAACATATGAGAAATTCTATCCCGTTCCAGCAGACAATGATGATACCAAAACTCTTTTTATTTTTTATTTTTTGTAATTATTTTTTCTCAACATAATACAAATACAAAAGCTAAATATACCAATTTTTTACTCACCGACGCCTTATAATAAATGGACTAGTATCAGGTCATTGCCAGTCCAAACGAGGGAAAGAGGGGGACTCTCCTAGGAAAGTGAAAAGTGGGTGAATCTGGCCGCCGTCGTCATCATCAGAATTTTCCTCCGCCACCGGTAAATATGTCGTCCGGCAGGTACATGGCCTACTCACCATCTCCCTCTGCTCCTCACTCTCCTCATATCGGCGGTCTTCGCTCTGCTTCCTCTGCCCTCGCTGACCAAGAGAAGTGCGTTTCCCCCTGTTCTCTACAACTTCCTTTATATATATATATATATATTTGAAATCTTCGTCTTTGTGGATTCATGTGGTTATATACTTATTTATGGATCATGCTGAGCTTGATTATCTTATACCCGATCTTTAGTTTTTTTTTTTAATCTTGCTTTGCCTTACTTTATATGCTGCTTTAAATCTGTTTTTTGATTAAGACCTCATTTTTCTTTTTTTCTTTTTGTAGTCTGTTTTGTTCAAAATGAAAGATCTGGTTTAACTGTTTTTTCTTTAGCTGAAAGAATCAGTTTGAGGTTCAATAAACTCTGCCTCAGTTCCAAACGGTCAAGGATTGGCTATATGAATTCTTTGCACCCATTCGAATACTTTTATTAGGTTTGTTGCTTCGAAAAGTTGTTTGCTTTGTCCCTTTGGAAAGCTGTTAATTATTGATTCCCCTTCCTTCAGATCTTTTTGTCCAGCCTTCTTCTAAGAAACTAAGAGAATAACAGATGTAAAGTAAAGATTCACTCTCCTTGCTTGAATTACTCAGGCATTGATAATCAACTTTCCAAGATCCTTTTTCCCCTTTTACAACACTTATCGGTCGTCCTCTCTGCCCTCTCGGGTAGAGGTAAGGCCTGACCTCACCTTGTGGGAATATACTGGGTTGTTGTTGTTGTTATACAACACTTATCGGTCGAAGTGGATCCGGGTTTTTAAGTCGGTGGATGTGGGGTACCATTACACCCAATACTATTTTGTGGCGGTTATACAACTTATCATATGTGGTTCGACCTGTTACACCCACTGACCAAATACTAAAATTTTGTTCTTTTGATTAACATCCTGGTTCTACTCACTGAAATTTAGAGCTTATTCTTGCTTATTCTACTGCAGTCAAGTAATAGACTTAACAAGGAGAGTCTTTAAGTGATAGACTTAACAAGGAGATCTGGCAGCACTATGTAAATTGTTTTTTTGATCTTACAAAGAGTTGTGTGCGTGTAGTATATTTGGGTTGGAACAGTTTAGTTTTGAATATTTTAGTGAAAGACTTCCCCCTCAGGTCCCGATAATTTTTTTAGTGAAATTTATTCATGGGAAGCTCTACTATGCTGAATCATGAGAATGAATTTCCTTAAACACTAAGCGGAAGGATTCAATTATCTGCATTCTTTCATTGGTATAATATCTCAAAATTGTTAGAAGCTGGAGCCTCTAGCTTTGGAATATAAGCTGAAAATTTTGATAGATGTACGAATGATGATTTTCTTCTTGTTTTGTACGTATACCATAAATTATTGGGTGTCTTTAATTTGTCAATGTCTGTTAACAGGTATCTCTCAGAGTTACTTGCGGAACGCCACAAAATAAGCCCATTTGTGCCGGTCCTTCCTCATTGCTATCGATTGCTGAATCAGGGTGAGTAGGAAGTTGAATTTTGATTATTTTAGACACTTGTGTTTCTGATCTCATTAAGTAAATTTATTGCTTTTGTACGATATAAGTCAAAAGATAAACAACGAGGCTGAAAAAGCATTTTAAGTTACTAGGTACATGCATTTTTTTGGAGAAGATGGTAATCCTTTTATTGAAAAATAATGAGATGGTAAATCCCATTCATGCTTCTGTTTTGCTAATTGAATGTGAGTTTAATTCAAGTTCAAGTCTTCTATGTAAAGGTGGTCATCACTCTTTTTTCTGGATGATTCAGAACTCTACTTGTGTATTCCATGAATGTCTTTTTGTTATTCATGCTTGACTATATATTTGGCCCATAAAACAGGTATTAGTATCCCAACTTTCCTTCTTCCATGGTCTGCTGAGGCGTTGCGTTTCTGCTTATTGAGAGTGTATTAAAGGTGTGTCATAATAATTCAGTAAGAGAACAGGGTTTACATTTTAACGGCGGAGCTTGTCACAAATTTGTTTGTAAATAAAGCTGTGACCACCCACTAGCAAGAGAGAGAAGAGGTTAAGACAGTCATGGTGTTGAATCAGTGCTTATTTCCTATATGTTGGAAATAATACTTGATTGTCATATTCTTTGTCCCTAGTATCCTACACTTTTGTTCTAGTACTATTTAGTGCTGTAGCCTGTAACTTATCCGGAAAAGAAGAAATGTGCACTTCTGCATGTGCCACTGACTGTCGAAAGGAGTCGATGAAAGAAAAAATTGGAAACTTTAATATGACCAATTGCCCAACAAGTAGTATTCAAGATTTAGATGAGGACTTCAAAATTGTTCCTTAAGATAGAAGAAGCATGAAGTGTGTTTTTTGGAGCTTGTCCAGTATTAAGGGAAGGGTTGATTTGTTGTGTGATGAAACACTTGAGCTAGAGTATGGACCTACATTTTGGGTATTTCTATATCGTAGTAAGAGGTCATACTGGGCATGTTATTCCTCTTGTAAATGTGTCTGCAAATGGCGAATGGCATGCCATGGACTGGTTAGACCTATAAGGAATAGCTTTTCTTTTCGACAACTGCTTTTCAATGTCTAGGAAATGGTGGAGGATATGGCCGAAGACTATTAAGGAAATAATTTTCTTTTTATTACAACTAACTAACCAGGATCGTGTCAACCTAGTTATGGTTTTTGCTGTTGTCTGCATAATGTGCTCCTTCATCAGCCAGGTTTTCCCTTATTCTTTTTCTTCTCCTTCGTCGTCCTCTCCTTCTTCAGGACTCTTTTTTTATAAAAAACAATTTTTTCTTCTGATTGCTGTCAAGTGTCATACTGAATCCCTTGAAATGGCAGGTGTAGTATTTGTTATTGAGAAGATTGTATATCTTGATGTCACAGTTTGGCATCTTCACCTGGAAAAAGGTGCCTCCAAGTGCCTGTACTAATGCGTTGGTTTTTTTTTGTCTAATTGTGCCTTTGTGCCTTAGGTTCTTCGCCCACGCTTCCTACCCCTACTATTCCTCTTCATTGGAGATGCTCCTCCCTCTCCATTTCCTTTTATTATTATGTGAGGTTTCAGCCATTCATCTGACAGACATTATGCATTTCAAAAAACAGGTTTCTAGAAGAACCACCTAGAGTATTGAGCTGTTTGATTTCTGCAAATCAGCAACCCTAGGAGTCTCTTCTGTCCATGCCATTTTAACTGATTGCTTTAACAAATTATTTTTTTCCTGTAAAATCCGTGAGATAACTAACCAATGAAGGATCCGTCTTGTTGTCCATATTGTGGTGGCTGCTAACTGATTTATTAACCACTGCTAACTGGTACGTCTTATTCTTGGAAATTGACATTTTTGAAGCAGAACTTTTGCGTGTAACTACAATGTTGGGGAATGCTTCAGTTTTAGATCAAAGTGGGTTTGAACAAGCTAGCCCCCTGGCTTCAGGAGGAATGTATTCAAATGGAGGAGCTAATATGGACAGATGGGCATCACCGTTTCAATCAGAAGTATGGATACTAACTATTAACATAACCTCTTTTAGATCTAATTCTTTATCTTTGAAAAGCTTTTCTGACAAAAATTTACTTTCCATGCTAACTTGATTCCATTTTAATTGTTTTTAACTTCTATCTCCACTTGTCTCATGACAGGTAGTTGAAGCTAACAACAGCGACATTGATATATTAGTTTAAGCTCAGCATCTTGATTTAGAATTTTGCTTTTAGTTACTAGGTGTCTTACTGTTCTGATGTACTAACGCCCAGCTAAATTTTAGAAATATGACAGCACAGGAGCATCTTACTCTGTGTTGATTTGAATAATTTTCTCATTAGAATGTTTGGGGCTTGTTACACAGAGCCTGAATAACAAACCCTTTACGCTCAATTCTGCTAACAATTATAGGATGCTTTCAGCCAATGTGACACATTGGAAATCAGGTTATTGGCTTTTGAAAAATCATCAGCACTTTATTTCCTAGATCAAATTCATCAAGATCTGTTCTGTTTAAGGGTCTCAGTGTGTGACTATTTGTTAAAATTGCATTTGTAACTAGGGGCTTATTGCCTTTATTTGTTTTCTATAAATTTGCATACATCTAGTATGTGCTTTCTTATTATTCCTCTAGTATTTCTTGGATTTTGGGATGTCTTAAATCAACTGAATCTTAAGGAGGTTCAGGGTTGGTTATCTCAAAATTAAGGAGGTTTCCAAGGTCTCTATACTGTAGTACAAATTGTTTAGCCAATTCTGTGGTTATGATGTCCAGATATCGGGTTTAATGCACTCACCATCTAGTCAAAGCTGGCTTAATACTCAAAGTAACTCATCAGGCCTCATAGTGAAGCGCACGCTCAGAATTGATATACCCGTGGACCAATATCCTAATGTATGAACTATTATCTATTTTTCCATCCTGTTATTCATGCTTTGACTACATCATCTTGAGTGTGTGTTTTAGTTACATTTGCAGTACAATTTTGTGGGGCGCCTCCTGGGCCCTAGAGGGAACTCTCTAAAACGAGTGGAAGCTACTACCGAGTGCCGGGTTCTGATAAGAGGACGCGGAAGCATCAAGGATCCAATAAAGGTAATATTGATGATGTAATATTTGAGAACCCATGAAATAAACATGAGAGGCGACCTCTGTTTCCTTCTCCGTTCCTCCTGGTCTTGTCTCAGGGTAATTACACTGAGTTGAATTGTTTTGCCGGCTGATAGCTGTGGTGACAAATGAAGCTGCGGTTCACTTTTTTTGGCCATTAGTTAATAGCCGAAGCTCGTTGCTAAGACTATTATCTTCCTGTAGAGTTTGTATTGCTTATCTAGGTGTGTGTTCCACTACTATTCATATTGGCTGATGATGTGTTTGAAGTGCTTGATAAAGTTAGAGATAATTTGCCTTTGTTGGCTTGTTCAGTTGATTCATCTGTGATGATTTAGGTTGGGCCTTTCCACTCCATAGGTTGGTGAAATATTTTTGTATTAAAAGTATTTTGGTTGAGGTGAAATTTGGAATCCAGTCATTAGAATTGTCAGGAACTCTGCTAGTGTCATTGGGTAGTCTGAGGTGGTACTCAGGTTGTAATTTGTACAATTTTGGCGCTTGGAATCATCATTCTCAACTGTTGTGTGTATGCTGTTAATAGATGTAATTACTCCTGTTTGTCATGAAAGAGCAACATGTAACATGATAATTTACTTTTGACATATGAAGGAAGAAATGATGAGGGGCAAACCGGGGTATGAGCACCTGAATGAGCCTCTTCATGTTATTGTGGAGGCTGAACTGCCAGTGGAGATAATTGATGCTCGGCTATTGCAAGCACGTGAGATATTGGAAGATCTGCTCAAGCCTATGGTAGTTTCAACATAGATTTGCAAGTTGTCATTTTTGTCTAGTATTATACACATTTTCAAAAGTGGAGAGTTGATGTTCACTATTGTCTTTTCTTCATCTTCCTCCAAATGCAGGATGAGTCCCAGGATTTCTATAAAAAACAGCAGCTACGTGAACTTGCTATGCTTAATGGTACTCTTCGTGAAGAAGGTTCTCAAATGTCTGGGTCTGTTTCCCCCTTCCACAACAGCCTTGGGATGAAGAGAGCTAAAACCAGGGGGTGATCAATTCCTTCTCTGGTGGGATTTGGAGCTTGTGCATTGATACACACCATTAACCAGCAGCAGGTCTTATGCAACAGGTGTTGCTATTAAGTCAAGATGCCTCGCACTGCCATCGGGGCACTGGTGCTGTTCTGTGCCAGTTCTAACTCGTCTCTATATGATATGAAGTGTGTTTATGTTCTGGTTGGGGGTTTAGTGATTCATAGTAGTGGACCGGTTAGGGGTTTGCTTGATGTCGCCATGTGGTTTGTCTAGAGCGTTGTCTACCAGCGTCATATTATTCCATTAATTTCTAGTTTGTGATTGATGGTGTGGGAATGCCTGTAAGGGTAGCAAGGCCTGTGTGTACTGGAAAAAGGAAAAAAAAACAAAAAAAAAAAGAGAAGAAAAAAGTGGGCAGTTGGTGCCTTTTTGCACTCCTTTTAGAGCATAGTATTATTTTAGGGGAGTATTGTTTTAGGGGAGCTTTCATCTTAATTACGTGCACATCAAGCACTTGGAATTTGTTTATTGTTTGTGTTACTGCGTGAATGCTCTAATGGTTGTATAATTGGTGCATTCCTGCTTGCCTCTCATCTTGATCCTAGTTGAAGACAAGGGGTCGCTTGGTAGGAGAATTGTATTGAGTAGGGTGTATTACTAGTGTTGAGATTATTTATTATTGATTGTTTGGTTTGGGACATAGCATTGCATAATTATTTTAAAAAAGAAGGTATTTGTTTACAAAAAGGTAGAAAATCTTGGGAAGGATTTGGAGAATATTTTTGGAAGGGTAGTTTTGTCTTTACATGTATGCTTATTCATGTATTGAAAAATTATGATATTGCTTTTGCTTGTCACACCCCAACTTTGGGAGGTCACACATGATGCCTTTAGGCCTGTGTGAATAAACATATACCCATAAATTTTTTTTATAGCATAAGAGATGTGAGTACGTGATTCCAATTTGAATATTGAAGACGAGCCATCAGGGTGTAAACCAAACCGTGGAAGCTAGGACCGTGGATCATAAGTGCACGCAAACTTTTGTAAAACCAAGCCACCCTTTTGGAGCCATGTGTTTGTTTATACTATACGGATATATATACATACCTTCAACAACGTCACTCCATACCTGGCCTCGTAGAGGACTCGGTCGTACTTGGGAACATGAGGGCAAGGTAACCTTACATCACATGTCCACTACAAAAAAAAAATTGAATTAGTTACGAGTGTCGTCACTAAAATGCTTAGTCGCTAATAGAATTTCTTGATAATCCGTTGCTAAATGAGATTAGCGATGAATTTTTCTATTTAGCTACAAAATTTGTCAGTCGCTAAAACATGATTTTTTAGTAGTGGTCACTCTATACTTGGTCTCGTAGAGGACTCGATCGTACTCGGCTTCAGGAGGTCTCGACTATACTCGGTCTCAACAGAACTCGGCATAGCCAGCCTCAAGAGGGCTTGGTAGCCTCACGTCATACATCATCGTACTCGACTATAAAAGGGCTCGATAATATCTTATATCTTGTTTCATCATATCCAACTGATCAATGGTTGCACAGTATGTGTCGTATCCAATCGACTATAGTGCGGCTCGGTGGAGTATAATAGATACACACACATATATATATGTGTGTGTGGGGGGGGGGGGGGGGGGGGGGTTATGCGGTAATAATTCAAGAGGTAACAAGTTTAAAACTCAGAATGACTCATACTCTCCGACCATAGGATACCAGCTGGAAATAATGTGGACTTTGAAAGGAACGCTACCAACAAGAACGGACAAGAACATGACAATGCCATTGAGAGTGCTTAGAACTACTAAACCTTACTGTACACATTTAGAAAGAAGGAGAGAGTTACAATAACTCATGCCAAGAAAGAAGGTTGCCTTATATACCTTGTCAAAGAGCTAACTTTACTTATATGGTGGTTAACTTTGCCTTTTAATGAATCTCCAGAATCAATGCCACCAAACGATGGGTGTTACAACAACGATTCCAAGTTCATTCAAACCAAGTCTTGTTAAATTTAGATTCACCCTCGACTTTTTCTTAATTGTCTAGGAAATTTTAAAGGGGCGTTGAGAGTATTTTGAAAGGACTTATTTAGATGATATCTTCTAGAATGAAAGAGAAAGATTCACACTGTCCATTTATACTATTACCAAGCATAAGGATTTTTGCCACTTTCACATGAAAAATGGTTCACCCCATTTTGGATGTTATCCCCGGTGAGGTAGCCGGTGAAATATGGTCGTTTGTAGTGCTTCCTTTGCCGATAACGTGTCACCCTCTGACTGGTTGCGCTTAAACCTCGTAGATCCTCTAACTTCACATGTGGGGTGTAACATCGTTTTTCCTTCGGAACATTCTCCCTCGAGTATTAAATAATGGCCCATCGTAATAGTCGCATTGTTGCCCTCCATAGTGGGGAATAAATGGCGGTACCGAGATT
This sequence comes from Nicotiana noctiflora, assembly GCA_032618575.1. Classification (NCBI taxonomy): domain Eukaryota; kingdom Viridiplantae; phylum Streptophyta; class Magnoliopsida; order Solanales; family Solanaceae; genus Nicotiana; species Nicotiana noctiflora. Next base: position 52,579 of record JASVEL010009249.1, on the reverse strand, counting down.
TCATATTTTCTTCAGCTTACCACGTCATTTCTTCCTTATTCTTGTTCCTCCAAAGTACTTTAACTGAAGTCACTTCTCTAGTTCGCAGTTTACGAACTTGTCGATCTAAAATGGCTATCGAAATTTCTTCGTAAGATAGGTCCTCTGAAACTTGGATATCTTCAATAGGGGTAACACAAGATGGATTAGTCAAGCACTTTCGGAGCATAAACACGTGGAATATGGGATGCACTAATTCCAATTCCAGGGGTAACTCAAGCTAATAAGCCACATGGCCGACCTCCTGTATGATTTGGTATGGTCTGGTATACCGGGGGCTGAGTTTGCCTCTTTCGCCAAATCTCATCACACCTTTCATAGGTGACACCTTAAAAAACACCCATTCTACAATAGCGAACTCCAAATCTCGCCTCCGGTTACCCCATACAACATTTTCCGCTTTGAGCGGCCAACAATCGGTTTGAATTAGCTTCACCTTTTCTACAATCCGTTGCACCAGCTCTGGCTCCAATATCTTTGTTTCACCCACTTCATTCCAGCCGATAGGAGATCTGCATTTTCGTCTATATAGAGCCTCATATGGTGCCATTTGGATACTTGCATGGTAGCTGTTATTTTAAGAAAATTCGATGAGTGGTAGATGATCCTCCCAATTTCCCTGGAGTTCCAAAACACATCTCCGTAACATGTTCTCGAGCGTTTGAATAGTACTCTCGGCCTAGCCGTTGATTTATGGATGGAAGGCTATGCTAAGATTGATCTTTGTTCCCAATCCTTTCTCGAATGATCTATAAAAGTTAGCTGTAAATTGGTTAACTCTATCTGATATGGCGGAAACTGGAACCCCATGGAGTTGAACTATCTCCTTAATGTATATCTTAGCATATTCTCCAGTCGAGAAAGTAGTTGTTACTGGTAGTAAATGAGCTAACTTGGTGAGTCGATCCACAACCCATATGGAATCTAACCTTTGGTGATGTAACCCGTGAAATAATTTAGTTTGATTACTTTTCATTTCCTGACTCGAATTTCCATATTCTGCAGTAACCCTCCTGGATTCTGATGTTCAACCTTGACTTGCTGACAATTGGGGGCCGAGCGACATATTCAGCAATATCCTTCTTCATGTCGTTCCACTAGTATAGTTAATGAAGATTGTGGTACATCTTGGTTGAGCCCATATGAACAGAATACCGGGACCAATGAATCTCTAACATGATCTACTCTCGGATTCCCCCGACATCAAGCATGCATAGCCGGTCATGGTATCTAAGGATTCTAACCTTGGATATCTCGAACACTTGCTCCTTTTCCAAAGGGAACACTTTCCCTTATTTTCACCAAGGTTGAATCATCAAATTGCCGTGCTTTTACTTCTGCTACTAGTGAGAATTCAACAATATTTCATACTATGGCTCCTCTGCTGCCGGTATTGAGCAATCGTACACTTATGTTAGCCAATTCAGTATAAGTATTTAGTCATTTCCAACTTATGTTTAATCGTGTTGTAGATTGCCTATAGATTTACGACTTAATGCATCAACCACATCATTTTCTCTCCCAAGGTGGTACAAAATATCAATATCATAATTTTTTAACAACTCAAGCCATCTCCACTAGCTCATATTTAATTCTTTCTGTTTGAATATATACTACAAACTCTTATGATCGGTGAATTAGTCAACATGAACTTCATACAGGTAGTGAAGCAATATCTTTAAGGCAAATATAACAACTGCTAGATCCAAGTCACAAGTTAGGCAATTTGCTCATGTTTCCTTAGTTTCCTCGAAGCATAAGGGACAATTTTCCCGCGTTTCATTAGAACACTGCCTAATCCTACTCTAGAGGCATAACAATATACAACATACCCCTAGGGTCCCTAAGGATGTGTTAGGACTGGCGCCGAGTTTAACCTATCTTTTAACTCTTGGATTCTCTTCTCGCTAATATTGGTCCACCGAGATTTTGCTGCCTTATGCATCAACTTTGTTAATGGAGTAGCTGTAGATGTTCGCCTCAAATCTTCGGTATTAACGGCTAAGCCCAAGAAGTTGTGTACCTCAGTAGGAGTTGTGGGCCTTGGCCAATTCCTAACAACTTCAATCTTTTGACAATCAACCTTGATACCTTCACTGGATACTATATGCCCAAGAAAGGTCATTGAGCTCAGCCAAAACTCGCACTTGGAGAACTTGGCATACAACTTGTTATCCTAGAGTGTGCGTAAGACCTTCCGCAAATTCTCTGTGTGCTCTGCCTCTAATCGAGAGCACACTAGAATATCGTCAATGAATACTATCACAAACATATCCAACAATGGTATGAATACTCGATTCATCAGATCCATGAAGATCGCTGGTGCATTGGTTAGGCCAAAAGACATGACGAAAAACTCGTAATGGTCATATCTGGTTTGAAATGCTATCTTCGAAACGTCTTCTCCTTTTATTCTTAACTGATGGTACCCATATTTGAGATATATCTTCGAGAAATACTTATCACCTTGCAATTGATCAAACAAATCCTCAATCCTTGGAAGCGGATACTTGTTCTTGATGGCTACCCTATTACGTTGCTCGTAATCAAGATACATTCTCAATGATGCATCCTTCTTTCGAACAAATAATACTGGGGCTCCCCAAGGAGAAGTACTGAGTCGAATAAAGGCATTATCAAGAATATCCGTCAATCGAACTTTTAATTCCTTTTTTTGGCAGGAGCCATCATGTATGGGTGAATCGATATTGGCTATGTATCGGGGGCACATCGATAACAAACTGAATCTACCTCTCGGGTACTGGGAGCTCCTCAAGGAACATATCGGGCAATTTACTTATGACTAGTACCGATAGAAAGGTGGGAGGCTCCGGCTCCGCATCTTGCACCCGCACCAAATGATAGAAACATCCTTTTGTGATCATCTTTCGGGCCTTAAGGTAAGAAATAAACTTTTCTTCTGGTGCTGTAACATCTCCCTTCCATTCGATATTAGGCTCTCCTGGAAAGTTGAATTGAACAAATTTCCTCTAATAATCCATCATAGCATAACAAGCGGCCACCTAATCCATTCCTTTAATAACATCGAATTCTATCATTTATAATTCATTCAAATCGGCCAAGGTATGAAGATCATGAATCATCACATCACAACCTTGATACACTTGCCTAACTACCACATGCTTGCCCACTAGAGTGGGCACCTCAAACGGTTGTCGTAGCAATTCAGGTACTTTACCACACTTACTAGCAAGAAATGGGGTAATATATGATAGGGTGGAACCTGGATCTATCAAAACATACACACTAATGGAAAGCACGATAATATACCTGTGACAACGTCTGGTGGATTCTAAATTCTGACGACCAACAATGCATAAATGTGATTCTGATGTTGCCCACCCAGGCTGGACATGGACATCCCACCTCTACCTCTACCTCTCCCCATCGGTGGCTGCATTTCTTTCTCACATGGATGCATTGTCAATGAAGATGCTATCTCTGATCCCGTTGGTAGTATCATACTACCCATATTCTTTGCTGGGCAAAAACGTATGTACATGATCGAGTTACCCACAAGAATAACATAAATATGAACCCTGTCGGTAATTTCCAAAGTGATTCATACCATATCATCCACAATGCGACACTGAGGGCCTCATCTTACTAGGGTCTCTACTGTATTATGAGCTCTATCATCGGGGATTCTGACTCTAACCGGAATAGGTGATCCGACCACAACACTGATCCTGATACTATGACATTGCACTTGTTTGTTGGATGAGATAGATGCTTAGGAAACAGGGATCTAAACTCACCTTGTGACTCTCCTATATCACCTGCAAATCAGGCTCCCATATGTTGGGCCCGATTATGCTCTCGAGTAGCTTGCTGTTTCCTTTTTCGATCCTCTAAGCACTGCGAATAGGCTTGTATATGGTCAATGTCCATGTTCGAACTCAGAGACGCAGTGGTGTATTCAGTAATCAAAAGTGGTCCAAGTCTACCCACGAATCGATGTACTCTATCACTCATCTTTGCTACAATTAAAGGAGCATACTTGGACAAGGAGTTGAATTGCATGTTGTACTCCAGAACACTCATGTTACCCTATTTCATAAGAATCTATCTTGCTTAGCTCGACGGATCTCAATAGGTAAATACTACTGTAGAAAGGCTTTAGAAAACTCTTTCAATCTCATCGGTGGAGCAAGAGGCCCTCTCAACTGCTCCAACGTTTCATACCAAGTCACAACAACATCCTACAATATATATGAGACAAGTCACAACAACATCCTACATTTGGTCTAGAAAATTCTGGGGGATCTTTCTTGGGTTTTGTTCTTGTAAACACTAGGGGGTCCAAATTTATGAAATCCCAGTCTCTCGCGTTGACTGATCTATCTGAGGTGGTGTGGTAATGATGCTAGGTATGGGAGGCCACTAATTGAGTCAGCAGTAACGCTATATTTCTCATGTCTAAATCCTGCTCGGGAACAATCAGGGGAGAAATAGGGGTACATTAACTTCTCTAGTTGTTCCAAAGGTGGTGGTTTTTTTGCACCCTATTTTTCACTACACAAAACAAGATTCAACATGTGGTTTCTCTATTATTGAGAAAAGAGAGTCGCCACCTAGTATTTAAAGGTATACTAGGGCACCTATTTAATTATTAAGTTATACTTATTATTAGTCTGCTACCGGTGAGATTATGGATAAGGGTTCTTATTCTTCTGAGAGGAAGGTGTTAGGCACCCCTTAAAATCTATCTGAGGTAGATCAATAAGACTTAGACTAAATTTGGGATAAATTATTTATATCATATTTTAATTAATATTAAAGAGTACGACTTACTCTATACTTAAAGGAGATTGTATTGGTAGAAATTCAACCAGGCGATGGCCAAGGGGTCAACCCCATCCTAACCAATTTATAGTAAATGATCAACGCAATGGACTTTCAACTCATAACTGTTGTCCTTAAGGTGAACGAGGGGGTCACAGCCCTTTCGCAGCAAGAGGACGTCTCTACAACCAAAGCGACGCCAACTCGTGACCAGCTTACAGAGCTTGAAGCTATAAATACCAAGGAAGAGAACCTTCAAAGGGGGCTTCTTCTTCTACACAACTCTGAATAGATAAAAATGGAAAAATACGCTTCGTAAATGGGCGACAAACAAGACCACTATAAGATCCTGAACCTCTTCAAGGAGAGGAAGATCAAGCTACTATGATCAATAAAAATCGTTTATATCACTCTACAATTGATTACTCGTATATCTCAAATTTGTCTTGTGATTCAGTGATTAATTATGATTGGCTATGATTTACCCATTCATTTTTTTTGATTGATTTTCTTAAAAAGTGTTTATCGATTTTTGAGTCAAATAATTTGGGCCGTCTGTGGGGATTTCCTAGCGAAATTACATAGTTTCTTCCTGGAATCAAAGGCAAAGAAACATTCAAAAAAAAAGAGCAATCCAACTCAAACAGACCAAAGAAAGCACATCGAGCACATAACACTCAAATGCATCAAAGGAAACTAAGATCCGAAATCAACCAGACAAGAAGAAGAAGCCCTTCTTCTCCCTTAGGATAGAAGTGTGAAGCATTTACCTCACCCCTAATGCGGTGTCAGGCCAAAAACCGGCACAGGGATGTTTCAGGCCAGGAAATAAATTTTTTTTCGAAAGAACGCCATAAAAGCAAGTTTGACCTCAGTCGAACTGAGAATCAGGCTAAGTGCCTTCGCCATCAAATGTATTAGGTTTGACCTCAGTCGAACTGGGTCTTAAGCTAAGTGGTTTCTCCCTCAAAATTTATTTGGTTCGACCTCAGTCGAACTGGGACTCAGGCTAAGTGCCTTCGACATCAAATGTATCAGGTTCGACCTCGCTCGTTGAAGTGAGCTTTTGACTGCACTTTATCCCCCATTGATGAGGGACAACTACATTTATGTGCTTATTTATAGAATCACTTCTTAAAACTCTTAAAAGGAGTTGAAAAGAATAAACCCTCACGCCGTCATCGCTCGGCTTCAAATTTAGATTTGGAAAATGATCAATAAGATTATTTTTGGATAAAATTTATTTAATTAATTGTTTAATGATTAATTAAATGTCAGAGCCGTTGTCCCGGCGTGACCGCGTTAGGACCGCGCCAGAACACTGTTACAGATTCAGAAGGCTACTTTTTCCAGACCAAACGTCACACCTCTTCTAATAAAAAGTTTGCAACAAATACCTTTAAAGCCTATTAAAAATTCACGACTAGCGCCTTTAAAAGTTCAAGCAGGTACCATCTTTCTTGTATTTGTGTTCTCCTTTATTACCTATTTGTTAGGCAAATAGTAAAAAAAAAAGTCCTTGAATCCACTCGTAGAGTTGATAGAGAAGTAGTTCTTAAAGGTACCTATGGTAGGCTAGAAATACAAGTTTTTGGCTACATTGCATATATTATTTACTACTTCATCCATTTTAATTTATGTGAACCTATTTGACTGGACACGGAGTTTAAGAAAAGAGAGAAGACTTTTGATCTTGTGGTGTAAAATAAGACACATATATTTTGTGTGGCTATAAATCATTGCATAAAGGTAAATTATTTTCAAATAAGGAAAATGGTCATTCTTTTTTGCATGGACCAAAAAGGAAATAGGTTCACATAAATTAAAATGGAGGAAGCATATTTTAATTGTATTTGAGCTAAAATATGAACTATTTACACTCATTATGTGTTTTCTGTTATGTAGGTTATGATTTAGGGTAAGACGAGTTTTTTGAGCTAAAAAGGAATAAAAGAAACTTTGAAGTCTAGGTAAAAGTTTGAGAGTTCAACCGAATCTAGTTCAAGGGTCAAGGACTAGATGCGCTTATAAAAAATAAAATTGAAGTCCAAAAGTGCATATCAAGCTTTAAGCTTTAATCCCCTTGCAAACGAGGGAATAATCAATTTCGTTTGGCAAGCAACCTCCACTTCCAACCAAGAGGTTGTGAGTTTGAGTCTCCCCAAGAGCAAGGTGGAAAGTTCTTGGAGGGAAGGATGCCGATGGTCTATTTGGCAACAGCCTTTCTACCATAGGGTAGGGGTAAGGTCTGTGTACACACTACCCTCCCCAGATCCCACTAAGTGGGATTATACTGTATTGTTGTTGTTGTTGTAGTTTCTTACGAGAAGAAATAAAACAACAGCCGAAGTGCAATTGTGCTAAGCCTCACGCGTTGCATTGTGTCACACAACAATAGATAAAAAAAAAGTAGAAACTAAATTGGCCAAGATTCTGAACTTCCCCATTAGTGCGACACACACACTCGCCCGGTGCGACGCAACTGTGTAATTTTTTGCCCAGTTAATCCTATTTTTGTTCAGAGAAGATATTTTAGTCTAGATTTGCCCATACTCTTATAAATACATTGTAAACACAGTTTTTGAAGAGGATTTGACCCAGGAGTGTATTGGTCAGAAATCTGCCCAATCGACCGTCATGATATCGATCCTGTCTCAAGTGTTCCCCAAAGCAATAGATAACGAACCTAATCTCGTCCGATCTGCACTAATTATGAAGCAAGCATCGAGGTCGCCTCCTCCATGAGGGAAGCGCCTCCCCCTCAACCGGGTCGGCCAAGAGAGGGCCCGATGGGTGTGAAACTCCTAGTTATAAATAGGGAAGAAGAAAGTTACTTGGAGGGGGCCTCTCCAGAGATTTTATGGACTCTAGACTTTCTTCATTCTCTCCCCTCTCCCAAAAAGGAAAAGAATATCCCTCCATTTCGAGATCCGATCTACGAGAGGAAAGAGAAACTACAATTCTCTGGACCTTCCTAAGAGGAGGCAGGACCAGTTTTTATGATTACAAAATCTCTTAAATATTATTTCTATAGAATCTACTGTCTTGCTTCTTTAATACTTGATTCGGTGTTGATAATGGTTGGCTACGATTTACCTCTTTTCCATTCATTTGATTGATTTGCTTAAGTATTATTCGATAACATTTTAAGTCAAATAATTTGGCACAGTCTGTGGGAATTTCCTAGCAAAAACTCTTAGTTCCTCTCGAATCAAAAGAAAAGCATCAATATGATAGCTCAATTCAAACCAGAATCGATGGAAACGCGCCAAACAGAGAAGATAGGGAAGCCGTCCTCACTGTAACTCCCACTCATCTATCCCGCCGCGTCAAGCCGGAAACCGGCGGAAAAGCCCCGCAATCGAGACATCGGAAACGATCTTGGAATAATGATGCAGGCTATGTGCCTTCGCCATCACGACAGTAGAGTTCGACCTTTCTCGAACTGAGACTCAAGCTAAGTGACTTCGCCGTCACAACAGTACAGTTCGACCTTGCTCGAACTAGGACTCAGGCTAAGTGCTTTCGCCATCACGACAGTACAGTTCAACCTCACTCGAACTTAGACTCAGGCTAAGTGCCTTCGCTGTCACGATAGCACAGTTCGACCTCACTTGAACAGGGACTCAGGCTAAGTGCCTTCGCCATCATGACATCATAGTTCGACCTCGCTCGAATTGGGATTCAGGCTAAGTGCCTTCGCCATCACGATATTACAGCTCGACCTCACTCAAACTGGGACTCAGGCTAAGTGCATTCGCCATCACGATAGTACAGTTCGACCTCGCTCGAAATGGGACTCAGGATTAGTGCCTTCGCCATCACGACAGTACAGTTCGACCTCGCTCGAACTGGGACTCATGCTAAGTGTCTTCGCCATCACGAAAGTGTAGTTCGACCTCGCTCGAACTGGTACTCATGTTAAGTGCCTTCGCCATCACGATAGTACAGTTTGACCTCGCTCGAACTGGGACTCAGGATAAGTGCCTTACCCACCAAAATAGCACAGTTCGACTTCGCTCGAACTAGGATTAAGGCTAAGTGCCTTCGCCATCACGACATTACAGTTTGACCTCGCTTGAACTGGGACTCAGGCTAAGTGCCTTCGCCATCACGACAGTAAAGTTCGACCTTACTCGAACTGGGACTCAGGCTAAATGTCTTTATCATCACGACAGTACAATTCGACCTCGCTCGAACAAGGACTCAGGCTAAGTGCCTTCGCCATCATGACAACACAGTTCGACCACGCTCGAACTGGGACTCAGGCTAAGTGCCTTCTCCATCACAACAGTATAGTTCGACGTTGCTCGAACTGGGACTCAGTCTAAGTGCCTTCGTCATCATGATAGTACAGTTCGACCTCGCTCAAATTGGGACTCAGGCTAAGCGTCGTCGCCATCAAAACAACACAGTTCGACCTCGCTCGAACTGGGACTCAGGCTAAGTGCCTTCGCCATCACGACGGTACAGTTCGACCTTGATCAAACCGGGACTCCTACTAAGTGCCTTCTCCATCAAAATAGTACAGTTCGACCTTACTTGAACTTGGACTCACGCTAAGTGCCTTTGCCATCACGATAGTACAGTTCAACCTCGCCCGAACTGGAACTCAGGCTAAGAACCCTCACCATCAAAACATTGTGAATCGACCTTACTCGGGCAAGACACCCGTCTACCGCCCACAGCCAGATCACTAATCGATAAAGAGCTTGCCAATCATAAAGCAAGTGCCAATAGAAGAAAGAATCCTTTATTCATAGAGGCAGAAATATGGGCCAACATCGCTTACACTCGGTCTAAGTCGGCCAAAGGGTCAAATATAAAAAAACAAGAAGAATGAGAGAAACAACAAACAAACAAACGCCCATCGGGGTAACCAAAGGAAAGACCAACACAGAACAGACACATCTTTTTTACTTGGCGCCAACACGGCCGTCACCATCTGCGCCTCAATCAAGGTTATCATCACCGCCACCAAGGGCACCATCATCGGTCTCGGGCATCCCCACATCATAGCCGCAGCTGTCTCTAGCTTCGCGAGGTTTTTGGCGTGCCACCTCCACAGCCTCCTTAGAGATGGTGCCCTCCTCCAACAGGTTCTAACCCTAAACTAGGGCAGTTGGAGACTAACCCTAAACTGAGGCAGCTGGTGGATCAACAAGTGCTGCCCTTGTTGGTCTGCCTCGAGCACGAGCGCATCCACGATATCTACTGGGTGGTACTTGTGGTCGTCTTTCACGTCCGGTAGCACGGGTTCTCGCAATCTGCGAGAGAATAGAATACAGAAGTTTAGTTGTTGGATCAACAAAGTTGCATGACAAGAATTTCAAGAATATGAAGTTTTTCCTAAATGTTCTGCAGGCTCTCGAGGATAAATAGAGACGTCTTTGTGCCGATCCACGAGACTCTACTAAACCGGCTCATGATTTGCGAGACCAAGTAATTGAGTCTCTGATACCAACTTGTCACGCCTCAACCCCCGGTCGTGATGGCGCCCAACACATTGTTAGGCAAGCCCGACCATTTAACAATAATCCCAACTTATGATGATTCAATAATTCGAACACATATAATAAGTTACTAAATCATTTTATTGAAAGATTAGAAATAATGAGTAATATACTGAAATCCAACAAAATACTAGAACATAAACCCAAACAGGATCCGGTGTCACGACCATAAGCCTCTAATACAGAGTGTCATCCTATAACAAGATTGTCTAAGAAAAATAGAATAATGAAGAATAGGGATAGGAGGGACGGATCAAGGTTGCGAATGCCATGCAGCTACCTCGATGCTCCCGAATAATGCTGCTCAGCTAAACATGTCCTCCCTCAGCCTGTGACATACCTAGATCTGCACGTAAGGTGCATGAAGTAAAGTGAGTACTCTGACTCAGTGAGTAATAAGCACAAATAATGGCTGGAGATAGGAAATCACTGAAAAATACAAGACAAACTGTAACTGGCAGCACCAAACATTCAACAGTAAAACCAACAAGTCAATAAAATAATAGTACTGAAAGAACCATGACAGGTGAAACATGGAAGTAATAATGTTTGAATGCAATGCAATGCATATATCGGTACACTCAGGTACCCACTGCAGTATGCAGTCCGAGTCAACCATATTTTTATCGTCGATGGAGCTCATTGGGCGTGTGTATAGACTCCGGAGGGGCTCCTACAGCCCAAGCGCAAATAATCAAGCCATCTCGTGGCACCAACCAGGCCCCCAGCCTCAATATACTATAATACTGCTGCGGCGTGCAGCCCGACTCATCCATATATCCAAAAATTACTATAAGCCTCGCAGGCACTTTCAAATCAGTAATTCAAAGCCTAAAATATCATTTGAGTTTTCAAATTTAGAAAAAGGGGTTGAGTTTGCAAAATAGTACTCAAAAATTTGGAATAAGGTTAAACAATATGTAAAGTATGCAAAATTAGCGATGTCAATCCCAGAAGGATTGAAATAGTCGGCACGAAGCCCAAATATATTTGCAAAATCGGTGATTCAAATCCCTGAGTCAATTTTTTTTTTTAAAACTCAACAATCTTAATAGTATGTTATTTGTAAGAGAACACTGTAAACATGCAAAATGCATACGTAGAATAAGACTTAAGAATAAAGTATTAAAATAAAATAGTCATAAGTTATTATTATACATGCTATAAGTTGCATATATCGAATGTTATTTATAAGTAGCATATACCAAATGTTATTTAATTTATAAGTTGTATTTTGCGGAATGCGATTCATAACTTGTATTTAGCGGATGTAATTTATAAATCGATACCAATTTATAAAGGGATTTTTACATGTAAATACCATATAGCAAACTTTATTACCAATCATGTTTAAGGTTTGTGTTTATTACATTTAAGCATATCAACTTTCAATTTATGTACCATAATTCAAATTAAGGCTTTAATTATGCTATCATTAAATGTAGGAGTGTATTTAGGGATAAAATCTCCCAATTAATATTTTTACCCGCTTCTCTCTCATCCAAATATTTAATTTTCCGCCCACACTCCCCCCCATGATTTTCCCACAGTTATTTGCTCCCCCACGTTTTTTCTTTTCTTCAGTTTAGCTTCCCCCTTTCTCGTATAACAGTAACCCACAATTCTCATCATCTTCATTAACTTCCCTCACCATTTTCATCCATTTCAATCTTAGTATTCATCTCCTAAATCATGAAAAATCCAAATACTCCCAAGTGGGAAAAAACTGAAGTTATCTCCTTCATCTTCCAAAAAAACAAAGAAAAAACCTTCAAAAACAGTAAAAAAATTGGTTCCTCAAAATATTTCATTAAAGGTATTCTTATTTTATTTGTCTGCACATTTTTTGGAAATATGTTACTTCGTCTCAATTTTGTAGATTAATTGTCGTTATTTTGTATATTTATTTGAACTGTTAATATATTGTAGTTTTAATGTAGTAAATTTGTAGTTGTTCTCACTTGACTTGTAGTTGAATGTAGTTCTGTTGTAGTTATGCTGACATATATAATTGTAGTTGTGCTCAGTTAATTTATAGTTAAATATAGTTTATTGTAGTTATGCTGATATAAATAACATTTTACAGCTACATTTATATATACAACTGCTTTTACTTTATTTGTAGATATATGTGTGGGAGACTCTATGTCGATGAAGAACAGAATACAAAAATATTCAATTTCTATGACTTGATGTTTGGATAATTCGTAGCTTTTGAAAATGGGAGTGAGAACAGAGATCTCGTTCAGTTGAATAAGGAGAGATTTACGTAGCTAGAGATTTTTTTCCTTTTTCAGAATTTTGAATTAAATGCAAAGATTCTGCCATCAGATTTGTAGCCTACAAAAGCGCACGTTTATTGGGCAAAATCTCTTTAAATTTGATTTGGTATATAAATTGTAGAAATAATGTTAACATGTCGGGTAATTTATAAATTTTGAACATTTTTGGTAATAATGTTTGCTATAGGGTATAAATATGAAAAAATCTCATTTATAAATCGCAGGTATCGAATACCCAATAAAAGAAAAGCCCTTAGTCTTCCATTCTCGATTCTCAATTGGATCCTTATTTGTTACCCATATATTCTTTCTTGTTATAAAATAATAAAACAAAAAAAGAGTATTGCAAAGAAAAATAGAGAGAGAATTCTTCTTGATTTTAGATCAATTACAATGGAATAGAATCTCTTTATTTATAAGAAAAATGTGACTTAGCCACCAAGTAACAAATCATAAAATCTCTCTAAAATATAAACATCCACCATAAATACAATTCTATTTATAATACTCCCCCTTAAATGTTTATTCAACGGAATGTTTCTCGTTAAAACTTTAACTAAAATAAAACCCAGTAGAAAAAAAATCTAGAGAAGGAAAAATTACACGTTTAGAAATACGTCTTTTGGTTGTCTCATTAAAAACCTTGCAAGGAAAACCCAGTTGACAAAACCTTGCAAAGGAAAAGAGTACAACGCGTATTAACTCTCCCTAATAAGAGGATCAATTTATATCCTTGAACCTGTGCATTTCAATCTTGTGTACAATCTTCAAAAGATCATTGGTAGAGATTTGTTAAACAAATCAGCCATATTAACTTGAGTGAATATGTTGCACCTTGAAATCTTCATTCTTGATAAAAATATAATGTCGTGGAATGACTTTTCAATATCTCATAGAGGTATTCTCACAACATTATCATGCTTATAGTTATAGCAAGATACATATATGTACAAATTGTACTGAGGATGTGGTACTTCAAGATCAAGAATTGTATATGTTTCATGTAATTTAAATCCTTCAAGGATTGTCATATAAGTCATATAAATAGACTTTAGATTTATATCAAGTTTTCATGTAATGCTAGACAAATAATATACCGAAAAGTGATTGCGTATATCATTGATTTTATACTTTTAAATGTTTGAACTACATATCCAAAACTATATGTCTTTCATATGGAACCAACTCTATTTGAATTGTGTCTCTTCTATTTGGTCAATATTTTTGTGTCTGTATTCGATAGACTTGAGGTCCTCATCTCTACTTAGCACTATGATAGATGTCGTCGACAAATATTTTATATCAGTCCCAACCTACTTATTTTTCATAAAAATATAACATAAAGATCTCTTCATTATATATTCAGGTACCTGAATCTCTAATGAGATTTTATGTAGTGTTGATTTTCTAGGCTCATCTTCTTTATCAAGAAGTTTATTTGAAACCGATTTGTCTATATGCTAGACTTTGTCCTTCTACAACTTAATAGGAGCATTTGCCATGAGAATATAGTTACTTTCTTTGGGTCGGCAAATGTATTTGGCATGCATTGCAATATATTGAAATGAATTATCTTTTTATGGACTTCAAGTTCATATTATCTTATTCGATGATCTAGATGTACACATGATAATTCATTACACGTAATATTTTCTCAATTGTTTACCTTATATCCCCTCATGTTATAAAAACTAACTTGTTTCCTCAACTTTGAGAACTCACATTTGTGCGTTATGGTATTAATCAAAATATACACCGCATCTCAATAATAATAAGATGGAATTATTTGGTTTCTGACCCTGAACCACTTGTGAAGGGAGAAATGATATATTTTCGTATATAATATATATCAAACTGATATAGATAACTTTGTTCTTATAAGCAATTGTTTAGATATTAAGTGGAGGCACTCAATAAATTATTTTACTAAACCAATTGTAATGTAAATCAATTTATCAACATGAACCATCTTGAATATAAAATCTGAAAAATTTGCTCTAGATTAAATTATTGAGCAGGTTACCTCACAAATACCGACCAGATTGCTAGTTAATAATAATCACATATGTAAGCATCTCATAGATGCATCTTATGTGGTATACATAGTAGGTAATTGGCCTATATTCACTTTTTATATTTCCAGCATTCATGGGATTAAATCCTAATTTTAGTTGATTTATTAATTAATAAGAACAAACAATATAGAGAATTCGTAAAGAATTTTTTAGTTCCTTATATATTTACCCATGTGTATTCTCTTTTATTTATTGCACATCATACTTAAATTATCATTGCTAAACCAATTATGCCAACTGAAAAATTTATCAATATTGATAAAGTTCAGGCTTACACCATATCGTGTGTAATTATCAATAAACTCCAAGTTTATTATGATATGTGTTTTTATATCAATAAACATCCACTTTATTGTAGTATTCTTTCATTTACGTAGTACAAATTAGAGAATAAAGCGAGTAGCTTTCATACAAATATTACCATACTACAAGTTATAGTAATAGAAGATATTAAATCTTTCCTTTATTTATAGTCTCAATATACTCAACCGCTTTCACGTATACTTTGAAAATTGAATAAGTTTCTTCGAGACTTACTACAATACAATACCTTATTGGTAATCGGTTGTGTTTCTCCAAAATAATATAATTGACTCTTGCAGGGTTCTCAATTAATTTCGTAGTACCACATATTTATCTATATTGATATGGTGAATATCTCTTTTAAAGAGAAAATTATACCATTATGGTTATGGTCAAAATTATATGCAAGATCTCTATCTTGCATTAACGTTGTCTTTAAATAATCACAATGCCAAAATATTTTGGCGCACAATAAGTACGTGACCAATGACCATTTATGCCATAATAATGACATTATTTTCCTATTTCCTCTCAAACCTCCTTCTAGAGGTGAGTGTGGTATATACCACTAGCACACTCGTATTCTTCCAAAAATAAATATTTATTCATAAATCACATGTTGTCACATTCACATCATGAATGGACCATAAACATTTATATGTGTTTTACAAAATTTCATGTCAAATTGATTACAAATATTACTTTCACAGAGTGAATGATTATTTTGAGAATTCGTATTATTCTTATTACCACAATGATGACGATTATAATTTCGTTTATTACCAATTCCACATCTATTGATTCCTTCACGGTTATAATAATTTATCTTTTTTCATACTTATTAAATATTACTACCGCATTCTCTTAAGGAAATGAGAATGAAGCAAATTCAATGGGACGTGTTTCCACATCTTGTGCTCATGATCATACATAACTTTGATCATTGCAAGACATATAAATTTTACCCCTTTGGATAGTTATAATTTCTTGCAAACTCCATTAGAGTTACAGTCAAAATTTATTGTATTTGCTTATATTTAATATCAAATTACAGAATTTCAAGAATTTAAAATAGAAAAATAAAGTAAAATATTTACCTTAAATCGAGAATCTAATCATGAAGGAATTTCAAGGAACAATTGACAATCATTATGCTCAATCACAAAGCTTTTTACTCAATTGGTTAGAGTCTCATAATGTGTTATAAAACAATAAAAGAAGAAAAGAGTATAACAAAGAAAGGTAGAGAGAAAGATTTTTTATTGATTTGGGGTCACTTACGATAGAATAGAACTCATCTCTTTATACGGAAAAAGTGACTTAGTCACCAAAAAAACAAACCCTAAAATCTTTCTAAAATATAGACATTCAGCATAAATACAATTCTAGTATAACATTTCTAAAATTTTAGCGCTTGATTCGTAGTTCTCTGATATAGAGATAACTATAATAATTTTCATTTATTTCCGTTATTATATATTTTAAATTGTATTGTATGAGTGCATTTTGTATATTTGATATTTCTTAAGAAGTAAAACACCATTGAAATTGTTGAGCCAAAAAGTAGACATTTTGGGAAATGTTATGAAATAATAAAAGAAGAAGAACAATATTGTAGAGAAAAGTATGGAGAGAGAATTCTTATTGAATATTGAGATGAATTATAATGGAATAGATCCCCTCTATTTATAGGGAGATTGTGACTTAGCCACCAAGTAATAAACCCTAGAAACTCTCTAAATATAGACATTCACCATAAATAGAATTCTATTTATAACACTCCCCCTTGAATGTCTATTCAACAGATAATGTGCCTCGTTAAAAACTTAACTAAAATAAAACCCAGTGGGAAAAAAATTCTAGAGAAGAAAAAAGAGTACACATATCTAATAATACGCCTTTTGGTTGTCTCGTTAAAAACCTCGCAAGGAAAACCCAGTGGGACAAAAACTTGTAGGGAAAAAAGAGTGCAACGCGCATTAACTCCCCCTGATAAGAGCATCAATTCACATCCTTAAGCCTTCGCATCCCAATCTTGTGCTTCTTGAAGGTTGACGTCGACAAGGATTTTATATCAGTTTCAATATATTTTCATAACGACATAACATAGAGATCTCTTCATTCATATATTCAGGTACCTGAATCTCTCATGAGATATTATGGAGTGTAATGTCATGTGATCTTCTAGATCACTTGCCTCCTTTATTATGATTTTTGATCATTTGCCCATCTTCATTATCAAGAAGTTTATTTGAAACCGATTGTCTATACGCTTTAAGATTACCATAGACTTTGTCCTTCTAGGACTTGATATGACCATTTTCAATGAGAATATAGTTATCTTTCTTCGGGTCAACAAATGCGTCTGGCATGCTTTGCAATAAATTGCATATGAATTATCCTTTTATGAACTTCTAGTTCATATTATTTTATTCGAGGATCTAGATGCAGAAACGATAATTCATTCCTCATAACTTTTCTCAACTATTGTATCTTGTCTCCCCCTCATGTTAGAAAAACTAACTTGTTTCCTCAACTTTGAGAACTCATCTTTGTGTGTTATGGTGTTAATCAAAATACACCGCACATCAATAATAATAAGATGGAATTATTTGGTTCCTGACCCTGAACCACTTGTGATGGAAGAAAATAATATACTTTCGTATATAATATATATCAAACTGATATATATAACTTTGTTCTCATAAGCAATAATTTAGCTATTAAGTGGAGGCACTCAATAAATTATTTTGCTAAACCAGCTATGATGTAGACCAGCTTATCAAGATGAACTTCTTGAATAAAAAATCAGGAATACGCTCTAAATTAAATTATTGAGCAAGTTACCTCGCAAACACCATGTTGCGGGTTAACAATAATCGCACATGTAACCATCTCATAGATGCATCTTATGTGGTATACATGGCAAGTGAATGAGCTCATATTCACCTTTGATATTTCCAGCATTCATGGGATTTAATCCCAATTTTAGTTGGTCAATTAATTAATGAGAACAAGCAATGTAAGAGAATTTGTAAAGAACTTTCTAGTTCTTTAATATTTACCCATGTGAATTCTCTATTATTTTGCACACCATACTTAAATTTGTATGGCTAAACCAATTATACCAACTGAATAAATTATCAATATTGATAAATTTCAGATTTACACCATGACGTGTGCAATTATCAATAAACTCCAAGTTTATTATGATATGGGTTTTGTATACCAATAAACATCCACTTTATTGTGGTATTCGTTTAATTTGTGTAGTACAAACTTGAGAAAAGTGGATAACTTTTCACATACATATTACTCAGCTACAAGTTGTAGTAATAGAAGATATTAAATCTTTCCTTTATTTATAGTCTCAATATAATCAACCGCTTTCGCGAATACTTTGGAAACTGAATATGTTTCTTTGAGACTTACTACAACACAATACCTTATTGGTAGTTAATTGTGTTTCTCCAAAATAGTAATAATTGGCTCTTCCAAAGCTCTTAATTAATTTTGTACTACCATAGATTCATCAACATCCATGTGGTGAATATCTCTTTTAAAGAGAAAGTTATACCATTATGGCCATGGTCGAAATCATTATAGGCAAAATATGTTGCTTGTATTACTTTTGCCATGTAATAATTCACTGCCATAATATTTTGACTAATCACAATGGGTACGTGATCAATGATCATTCATGCCATAATAATGAAATTATTTTCTTATTTCATCTCAAACCTCCTTCTAGAGATGAGTGTAGTATATTCAATACCAACAACATGTTCATATTCTTTCAAGAATAATGATGTCTTCGTAAATAAGATGTTGTCACATTCCCATCATTAATGGACCATAATCATCCATATGTGCTATATAAAATCTCACGTCAAATCGATAACAAATATTATTTTCACAGAGTGAAGGACTATTTTGAGAATACTTATTGTTCTCATTACCACAATAATGACGATATAACTTCATCTATTGCCACGTCCATATCCATTGATTATTCACGGTAATAAATTTGCCTTCTTTCAGACTTATCACATACTGCTATCACATTCTCTAAAGGGAATGAGAATTGAGCAAATTCAATGGGACGAATTTTCAATTCTTTGCCCACAATCATACATGAATTTAATCATGGCAAGACATAACAATTTTATCACTTTATGTGATTGTAATTTCTTAAACTCCATTAGAATTATAATCAAACTTTGTTGTCTTTGCTTGTATACAAAATTAAAGTATAGAATAAAAGAATTTGAAAGAGAAAAGTAAAATACTTACCTTAAATCCAGAATTTAATCAGGAAGGAATTCATGAAACAATTGACAATCATTATGCTCAATCCCAAAGTTTCTACTCAATTGGTTAGAGTCTCGTGCTGATAACGTGTTATGAAATAATAAAAGAAGAAAAATAATATTGTAGAGAAAAGTAGGGAGAGAGAACTCTTATTGAATATTGTGATGAATTATAATGGAATAGATACCCTCTATTTATAGGAAGATGGTGACTTAGCCAACAAGTAATAAACCCTAGAATCTCTCTAAATATAGACATTCACCGTAAATAGAATTCTATTTATAACAGGAAAAGAGCAGTTTTAAATAATTTATTTTGATTTAAAAAGCATTTTGATTTGATTTTCAGTTTTTCTAGTCGAAGATGAAAAAGAAAAACTAATTCAAATTAAGAGGAAAACGAAAAGGCAAGAAAACATGGTATTAACACGTGCATGGCATGAGGTGTCCACCGCCTAAAGGAGACTCTTCTTTTCCAGAGAAAATAGACCTTTTCTATATTAATTAACTTTCCGTCAAAATTCCATGCTTATATTCAGGTCCGACTCTTATTTGCAAAATTTCGTTCCAACTCTTCTCTGTCCCACAAAGGTTCGTAACCCTTCACAATTTTTAACCCTACTGATTTATTAGCGTTTTTCGAATCGATCAATCTCTCTTTGTTTCACCGCTGTTTCATGTTTTTTTAATTTATTTGTGCTTACATGGTCTATTTCTTCTTTTTGCTGCAGTTTCGTGGATTTTTCTTTGTGGTTTGCCGACGTTCTATTTTCTTTTTGGTGTCTTTTTTATGTGTTAAGATATTCGTTACTCTAGTTTACCGCTTTCTTAGATTTCACGGATAAAGGGCATGATTATGAGATTATTCGTACAGCTGATACCATCTATTTTATAAGGAGAGTTGAATTGATGTGTGATTTTTTGTTTTGTTTTTAATCGTCCTGTTAGAAAAGTTTATTTTTTTAGGGTTTCTCCTTTATTCGTCGCAAAACAGAAAAAAGAGCGTTTTTAATTCTGATCTTTTAGGGTCCTGGACAAAACTGGACTTTTTTTGTTTTCAATTTTAGTTGTTAAATTCTGGAAATTTGTGAGTAAGAGCTAGTTTGAAGTTCACTTGCAGAAGGTGCAATTAATGCTTTAGGATTTTATTTTTTTATAATTTTTTTGGAGCACTCTCATTGAAAACTATGAGGAATTGACATGCATGGTTTGTCGGTTGTTTAATTCATGGGCGTAAAGCGTAATGCCTTTTCGATAAAAGGTTATTATAGGTGTAACTCCGAGGAAGATGTCGTAATTTCACAAATTTCGTGTTTCAAGTCAAAGTTTTGATCTTTATGGGTGATACAGACTAGGATGTAATGCCATTGATTGTGGTAATTTATTTTATCTGCTGTTTCAAGTCTGTTTTGTTCTTTACCTGTCTCATACAGTAATATGTGATGGTTTTTGCTGTTATTGGTGTCAATTGTAGTTACTTTTTGGCCGTTAATCCTGGTTAAATTCTTTTATTGGGGAGGGAGTGTTGTCACTTAGGTTTGGAACTTCATTGTCTGTTGTTTTCCTGAGGTTGCCAATGTTATATAATATAGTTATTGCCTGGTTGCCTTTGCACTTCTGCACTCGGAATTAAACCACATATTCTGTTTATTTTATATATATATTTACAACTTCTGGGCTGCAATCATCCTCGATAATATTATGCTAATATCTTGTTATATACGCAGTGTTATCAAAAGCGAAAAGCGCGAAAACTCTTAAGGTTCGTTGGGGCTTTAATGTGCTTTAATGAAAAAAGGTGCAATTGGAGTAAAAGTAAAAATATGTATATATAGTCCAAGGCCAATAATTATAAGCATGAATAACAAATATATGGATACAGAAATTTGAAAAAAAATTAAGATAAAGTGATATATCAGTTGTCTAAGAGTCACCGTTTTAGGATTATACTCATTGGCAAGGAAAAGGATATCTTAGAGCCTTAATGTCACACTAAAGCCCTCAACATGTTTTGAGCCTCGCTTTCGGGCTTAAGCGTGCCTGTAACAACACTGTATATATGTTAATGATTTTACCTCCCTTTGGCATTATACTGATTTGTTTAGATTTCTTTTGCAGTGAAGTCGGTCTGAAATTCGCAATGGCTTCAAAGAGGATTCAGAAGGAACTGAAGGACTTGCAGAAAGACCCCCCTGCTTCTTGCAGTGCAGGTATATGTGAATGTGACTTGTGCTGCTTAATCTCTCTTTATTACCATGTTATTGATATCCCCTCTACACTATTTTTTTTTGGTAACAACTGTGAATATTACCATACCAACAAACATAAGCACAAATACACCTAAAGAGCACCTAAGCTCACAGCCCCGTCCAGGAAGATTGTTGTGAGGAAAACTTAGGCCTCCATCATAAAAACTAATTACAAAGAAGTCTTTGGGTCAGTCTATTACAACTTCTAGATTTCCTACTCTGCTTAAGAAGATCTAACCTTTCTACAATTTCCTTAATCTGGCCAAAACTACCTCAATATGTACATTCTGATTTTTGAAAATTTTCCAGTTCCTTGCCCTCCAAGTATGGCAAATGATTGCTCCCCAGATAGCAGCCACAGTTTCCTTTGTGAACTGGTTACAATGCTTCCTTCTGACCCTTTCCATAATCGTCTGCACTTCCCCAGCTTTAAGCTGCATGCCCAACCAGCTAGATAGCTCATTTCATAGCTGCTTGGCCCAAGCACATTCTGGAAAAGATGGAGGGATGTCTTTGAGTGCATAGACAGCATTCAGCAGAATCAACATGAATATTCAAATGTCTGAGCAGCCAAAGAAGAAATCTATGTTTTGGTTAAGCTATTACTGTCCAAACTAAGTCATTTATCCTGCACCTATTCCTGAAGAAACTTGTCTTCTTTTGATGTGTTGGTATACATTTATCAGAGTGCTCAGAAATAATCTGATATCTTTTTCCCCTAGCCTCGAATACATAGTCATTACTTTCTGGTCACTTTATCTTCTTCTCTCTTTCCTTTTTTCTTTCTATTGTCTTTTCTTGTATTGTGTTAGGGGGTTGGGGACGTACAGGCCGAGTAACAGGTGACAATTTTTTGGCTCTGTTAATTTCTTGGTAATCTTTGTGCGCTCACTTTGGAATTTGTGAAAATTGGAGAATATTAACTTAGGTATCATCTTAGACTAAAAAAATTGGTTTGCAACCTTTCTTTGCAGGTCCTGTTGGTGAGGATATGTTCCACTGGCAAGCTACAATTATGGGTCCATCCGACAGCCCATTTTCTGGGGGTGTTTTCCTTGTGTCTATTCATTTCCCCCCAGATTATCCATTCAAGCCCCCAAAGGTAGGTTTAAAATCTGACAAAATATTATGCGGAAAGATTTGGCTCTTTCGTGTATTATGTTTTCTTCTTTGTTTCTACAGAATTTTTCTTGCTCCTATTAGCGACTTCCCAAATTTAAATTCTGCATTAAGAATAGTGCTTTTGCATTCCTAACCTTACCAATTCTTTTTTGCAATAGATTTAAACTATTTAATGAAAGAGTATCCTGTAGCAGACATATTCGGTTAACTTGCTAGATAACTTAGAGCCCGTTTGGCTTAGATGATTTAGAGTAGCTGATAAGCATTAAGTGCGAAAAAGTACTTTTAAGTGCTGAAACTGATTTAAAAATAAGCAGTTATGCGTTTTGTTAAAAGTGCTGAGATTAGTAATATGCAACTGAAGAATTGGGTATACGAAGAGTTTTGTTTTAAAAAGAAGTATTTTAGGGATAGAATAGTAAATATTTTGGTCAAACTTAAAGTGTTTATAAGCTGAAATTTGATAAGTTGGGAGAGACCAACCCAATTTATGCCTTTTGGCTATACTTAACTTATAAGCTTTTTAATTTAACGAATGCATAGATAAGCCAAAAAATGTGTATAAGCCAGTTTGACCAGCTTATAAGCTTAGCCAAACATCTCTTAATTTCCAATGTTTGGCAAGATGGCAACAAAGGAAGCATTACCCATGTTCCCTATAAATATATATAGAGAACATTATACTTTTCTTTCGTAGCCTCATGTGCATATAGGCCGCAGGGTTAGTTATCGTTGGCCATGATCAATAAGCAACAACAACATATCCATTGTGCTCCCACAAGTGGGGTTTGGAGAGGGTAGTGTATGCATACCTTACCCCTACCTAGTGAAAGTAGAGAGTCTATTTCCGGTAGACCCTCGACTCAAGAAAAACATATAAAGAGAAGAATGCACAAAAACATGTAAAGAGAAGAATGCATGTAAAGAGAAGTAGTAACTACAGCTAGAAAAATAAGATAACCCAAGCCTTGTTCAATAAGCTCGTTCTTTTATTTGCCCTTGACATGATTCTTGTGGTCCTTGCCTTAAACTGATTTATACCCAATTTTCATTAAATTGGAAAACTGATTCCCTTAGTATCTTTGGAGTGTCTAAATAAGCGAATGTAAATGCGATATCGTATTTGTTAGGTCTGTCCTGTTACTAGTAAATACCAGCAAAAAACCAGTTTACCTGTGCATTCGTCTTTCTTTATTTGTCTCGGAGGCACCTGGTTCCCGTGATTGGATTTTCTACATTGTTCATTTTGGCTTGTGCATTTTGTAGGTTTCCTTCAAAACCAAAGTATTCCACCCAAACATCAACAGTAGTGGTAGTATTTGTCTGGACATCCTAAAAGAACAATGGAGCCCTGCCCTTACTGTATCCAAGGTAAAGTAGTACACACTTCTTGGCTTTCTAAAGCTTCTGCTTTATGTATACATTTTGGTGATTGTTAAGCTGAGAAATCGCAGGTGCTGCTTTCCATTTGCTCCTTGCTTACTGATCCAAATCCAGATGATCCTTTAGTGCCAGAGATTGCTCACATGTACAAGACTGATAGAGTGAAGTATGAGAGTACTGCTAGATCTTGGACCCAGAAATATGCCATGGGATGAAAACATTTGGCTTTACTCCCATGAACATCGGGCCTTTATGCAATAGTAGTAAATAAAAATAGGCGCGGAGCACAATTTTCTGGTATTGGTGTCTTTTGTTATCTGACATTTTGTCCTCTTTTGTTTGACTGGTTAAATATTTATCATCTGGTAAAATCAGATATCTTTTCATATGGAGATGTTTCGTTGTGTTTTTCACATGGTATCAAGAATTTATGGCCCGCTACCGGCCCAAAAAATTTTCATCGGACTCTACCCCTTTCTCCATGGAGAAATGTAAAAATAGCCAGATTTTGAATGAGTTATTCAAAAATAGCCCGGTTTTAAAGTAATTGAAATTTAGTCACTTTTCATATAAAGATAAATCTGAATGAAAATATTGTTCAAAATTCGGAACATACGCTCGCATATTATACGGGAGTTTTAGAATATAATATGCTTGAACTCTTATATATTATACAGGATAACTATGCTGGAATTTTTGTATAATATGCGGGAGTTCAAGTATAATTATATTATACTTAGAACTCCCGCATAATATACTGGAGTTCCAGCAAGTATATTACTGGAGTTTTGAGCATTTATGTTTTAGTTTTTCGTATGTTATACAGGTATTAGCAAAGTATACCGGTTCAGCATAATATATTGAAGTTCATACATAACATGCACCGAACTCTAGTATATTATGTTGGATTAGTTTATATTGCAGCAAAATGATAGTTATTTTTCATTAACTTGGTAAACGCTGATTATTTTTTATTGATCAATCCCAAAACTGGCTATACCGTGAAATTTTGGCCCTTTTTCCAGCCTTTAATTTGGGCTTGGGCCGTTTCTCATCTGCCGACTTAGAGTGAATGCGATATGTTGCTATTGATAGTGTAGATGGTAGTTTTTGTTTTTGCCTTTGAAGAAATATCTATTTAGACAGAAAAAGAGAAAAGAAGGGGGAATGTTACAAGCTACCAATGGTAAGAGGAAAGTTGGCATGTAGAACAAGAATCTAGTAAGAAGAGAGTTGGTTGTATTCAGCAGAAGATGAAAGGGATCACACCATCCTATGATTGGACCACAAAAGAAAGGTCATTTTCAGCTTTGTAATTCTTACATTCCTATGTAATATAAAACATACTACATAGTAATATTTAAAAAAATTAGCTTCTTTCCCAGTTTAGCACAAAGCAAAAGGAATAAGTGCATATGTAGTTAGATGCATTGAAAAAGGTCTGTGGTCCATCTTCTCTATCAGAGTTTTGTCATATTTGTATAGACAGCTACATGAGTAACATTACAAGGATATAAGGGCGATAGATTGAGATTACCCTTGGGTAAAAAGGGAGGCAGAAAGAACTAGTTGAGACGTCCCTTTACAAGCAAACTGTGTTTGTAATTGTAGTATAGTATAGTAAAACCATCTCGCCATATTCATTTTGTTTTTTCCAAATGTCTTTTCCTCTCCTTCCAACTTTTGACAACCTTGTTCAATACCTCTCTTTATACATAGTTTGATTCTTGGTTATGTTATTTCAACCTTCTTTTTGTTACATTATTACCAGCTTACAATAGGCACCTATTTATGACAACTTCACCAGAGTGATTCATAATTTTTACCATTATTTATGGAATATTTATATGAGTGGTTTGTAATTTTTTTCCTTTAAAAAGTTCTTTCTAGCTCAAAGAATTAATTTGTTCTATCTTTTTCGGATCAACCTGCGTACACACTATACTCCTTGGACTTCACTTGTGAGATTTTATTGGGTTGGCGTTATTGTTGTATCTAATTAAAAAAAATATAGTTAAGAAAAAGTGTGGCGCTTTTGTAAAATGATTATGGTTGAGAAGATCAATTGTTAAAAAGTAATTTTTTGTCTCTAGAAAGATGGTTTTAAATAGTATTCCATTATTTTACCTTTCACAAGGACAAATTACTTGTCTTCACCTTGTCGGTTGTGAACTTCACTACAATATTTTAAGGTAGGAAACACCCTAAGTCTTCATTTGACATTATGTTAATACAAAAACCAAGGTTAAGTGATTGTATGTTGGTAGAAAGTCAAATTAGTAGAAAAATCTTGTCCATCTAAATTTTTTGATAAAATAAAGACTAGCTTGTTCAAAACTGACTTTGGGAGTAAAAGTAGGAAGAATATCGATGCAAAAGCTGATTAATCAGAAATAGTCACAAAGAAACAAGGCATGTGATGGTGTTCAGAACTCGGCATGTTCTGCCCCAGCTGAAAAGGTACGTCACTGGACAACAAAATGCTGGCCAAAGAAAGGACAACAGAATGAGCTTATTATTTTCAAAAAATAATATACATTACTTTTACTACTAATTTATTTGGAAATTTACTTAGCTCCAATTTAAATATCGATCTTGGCTACTTTTTTTCATTTGAACATTATTTATTCATGAAATATATTCAATTTTTAAAAAATTTAAAGAGAAGTTTGCAAATTCGAAAAATTTATTTGGGTCATTTTTTGGGTGAACCACTGGTTGCAAATTTAAATTAGTTAGACGAGTGAATTTTGAGAGATGTGAGAAATTACCGGGTTTATTGTTGTTGATGAGTGAATTTTAAATGAAACTTATAGTATACTCCCTCCGGTCCAAAATAAGTAATTTTTTGGTTTTTTTTTGTGGTCCAAAATAAATGATTTTTTCGGATTTCAAGAATGACTTAATGATGTTTTTCCTACATTGTCCTTGGAGTAAATAGTGCTAGAATATGTGTTAGGAGTGTTTATGTGAAATAGTAAAGTTAAAATGGTCTATTCTATTGTTAATTAATGCTAAAAGACGACTTTCTTAATATGCGTGAAAACATCCAAAAAATCACTTATTTTGGATTGGAGGGAATATAGTTTAACTGTACAGTAAAAAAGGGAATTGTTTTCGAAAAATTACCACACACCTTTTTGTATGGTGTCGGAATAAAAAGCATCATGTAATAACAGTGACGTGACAGATTACTCCCTTAACTAATTAACCCCAACCCCCCGTACCGTAGTACTAAAGGGCACCTATATTGAAAGAGATAGCTCCAAAGATCTGTCATTTGTCGTCTTATTTAATTTAATGCTAACATTTGGGGTTTCCAAAAAATTCTCACCTACAAAACTCTTTTATGAAATTTTAAAGAATTAAAAAACATAGCTTAAAAGGAAAAAAAAAAGTAAAAATCTTCATATAATTCTAGCGTAGAGATAGCTCATCACATGTATGTTTGATTTTCATATACTCATTTCTCCTACTGAGAGTGTTATACTTATATGTTTCCAATATACATTATGAAGATCTTTGGAATGGCAATCAATATTTGTTGATAAAGTGATATGGGCCAACGTGATCCTTAATTGCCCTCTCATGAAGATCGAGAAACTTCCTTGGCCCCAATTTATGTGATTTTTTTTTTAATTTGTATAATATCTAAATTAAATTCTCATTTTATTAATATTTATGACTTATTTTATCATAAATTTTAAAAGAATTTTTTTGTTTTTTTGTAAACCTCATGCCTGATCAAACAATGACACATAAAATTGGACGGAGGCAAGCGAGGAGCTAGGGTTGGGGGGAGTGAAGGAGGTTCATCCCATACCCTTTTGCAACAAATTTATATAGTGTATATAAGATCAAAAAAAATTATCAGTATCAGAGGCGGAGCTAAACAACAACTACCCAGAGGCGGATCTAGAATTTAAAATTTATGGGTTATGAATTTACAATCGAACTCATACCTCATTAGTTACTGGGTTTGCGATTAAGTATTTAAACATATTTAATAGATTTTCTAGTACAAATAAATGATCTAAGCAAAAAGTTATTGGATTCGTCTGAACCCGTATATAACACCGTCCATCCGCCCGTTATCAACATATATATTAGTTGTTGAGCCCTCCTGACATTTTTACCTATGCTAATAGATAGAGGGAGTAATATCTTTTATCAAAGTACTATTCATGTTTACTTTTTGAGCAAAATTAGAGATTAACCAAATTAAAAAAAAAAAACAAAAAAATGAGAAAGAAGGGAATGGTGCAGCAGTTTTGATGGTGAGGAGAAAGTGTAAGAAGACAGATGGTGTTGTTCTCTTTTCAGTATGATAGTAGCGTCTTTATCTGTATTGTTTTGATTGTGACTTGTCTACCGACGCCTCCCTTTGCATTATTTTCTCCCAATTCATTCCATTTCCTCCTCTCAGCTCAGACCTCTAACTTCTTTCCCATTTAACCTCATCTCACTACACTACTGCACAAATTCTACAATCTCCCTTCCACACTATTAGGGTTTGTTTGGTAGGATGTATTAGGTAAAATAATATATGCATATTTATATATCAGTAATATTTATTTGGTATATTTTTTAAATATATGTATTTGTTATATCTCTCTCCGGTCCAAAATAAGTGATTTTTTGGATGTTTTCATACATATTAAGAAAGTCATCTTTTAACATTAATTAGCAATAGAATTGACCATTTTAACCTTACCATCTCATATAAACACTCCTAACATATATTCCAACACTCTTTACTTCAAGGACAATGTAGGAAAAACATCATTAAATCATTCTTGAAATCCGAAAAAATCACTTATTTTGGATCACAAAAAAAGGCTAAAAAATTACTTATTTTGGACCGGAGGGAGTAAGTAATATTAATACATCATATTCAGTATTATTCTTATATATTTTATTAAACGATCCCTTAGCCTGTTTGGCTTGTAAAAATCAGATTAATTTAAGAAGTATTTTTTTTATCAAAGTAATTTTGGCTGTTTGTGTTTTGGCGAATTAATTTAAAAAATACTTCTGAGAAGTAATTAGTGTTTGATCAACATTTTAAAAATTGCAGCTAAGAGGTGTTTGGATTATTTTTTAAGCTAGTCTTATGAGCTTTTAAGCTTTTTTTCGTGGTCGTCAACGTTAAAAGGTGCTTAAAAATAAGCCAAAAGCAATAAGGTGTGAAACTCTAACTTATTACTTTTTGGCTTAAAAATTATTTTTTAAGTCAATCCAAACATGCACTACGCGTATTTTTTTCAAAAGTGCTTTTGGAGAGATTTTTTTTTTGTTTCTCCAAAATTGCTTCTCCTTCTCCTAAAAAACTTTTTTTTTCCTTCTAAGAGTTTGCCCAGGTACTTCAACTTTGAAAAAACCCTACATTTAAAAGAAATACTTCTACGACGGGAAAAACTTGGCCAAACAGACTATATATCCGGTCCTCAAAAATAATCCATCAAAAGAATCTTAATGCTGCAGACGTTATCCATTAACAATTTATTGAAGTTATTCTAATTTGCTGAGAGTAATAAGTAGTAATTGTTGTTATTATTGATTAATGAGTAATTGGTTGTTATCATTGTCAGCTTTTTACTTCTTTGGTATATCTAAAGGAATTTATTTCCTTGTTTGGTTAGATTTGATAGGATCTTTTGGGGGCTAAGGCTGGTGTTAAGATTTTGGGAAAATGGGGTAACAAATCTTCTAAGGATTTTCTTGTGGCTACTATTTCAGAAATGCTTTCAGATTCTCACATGTTGTTGTCTTCTATCACTTCTCATTACTTTAGTGGCATTCCATCTATATTATTGAACCTTTCCCCCCAAGATAAAACCTAGCATTTGAAATATTTAAGTAAAGTTTGGTTTCTAACATAAAAATGTATTTCGATATTAATTTTTAAAATTTATTTTATATTTTAAAAAAGAAATATGAAATATAATGTATACTAATAAGTTTTAAAAACCATCACAAATATTCAACAATACATTCATCAATTACTTTTATTATCATTATCACAAATCATAATGTTGAATATAAATAAATTTGGTATAAAATTATTATTTTTATACTGAACTATATAATATGACCGAGAAGACAAAACAACATTATTAAAAAAAATGGTGGGTTTTCCATAAAATATAAATGTTTGGGGCAATTTTAATTTTTTAAAAAAATATAATAATAATATTTTGGATCAAAACCAGCTTTCGAGCTGATTTTGGGATTTGGAAATTTGTAAGAATATAAATAAATTTTTTAAATAAATATTTATTTGCAAAAAAAAATGAAACAAAATTGGCAAAATTTATGGCCAGGTGGGTCAAAAGAATAGTCCATTTTTGAACTTGTAAGTTATTGGAGTTTAGCTTTTTCACGAAATGAGAATTAGCAGTGACTTTAATTTGTGGCTTTTACGCAATGGTTGGATATGGTTATGACATTATTGAAGATTGACCCCCATTAATTTACTTTTTCTTTTTCCTTATGCTCTTTTATTCACCACTTTGCTGATATGAGTGTACCACTAATATCATTTTGTGGTTACATGTCATCCCAACTATGCCTTTTATTTCACTTTTATCCACAAATTAAAACGATTATTTTATGCAGAGGCCAATCTATAATTTTTTTTAAGTGTTGACTGTTGAGCATAATTTCATGACATTTTTGTTTGTGCTTAAAGAATTATAAATATGATATTTGATTTTTCCTTTTATTTTAATTTGTCATTTACTTTGGTTGTATGATATATAGATATGTGAGCCATATTGAATAAGATGCATTATTCTCTTTAGATCAGCTGTAAAATTTATAAATGTCACAATTACCGCAACTTGGACAATGACTTTACTTTTTAAGTGATCAAAGATTTCGCATCTTAATGTATGTAATTGTTATGCCAAAAAAAATAAAAAAATACGTTGTTCTCATTTTGCAATTTAATTGAGGGAGAAACATATACAATATCTTGATAGTAAAAGTTTCGTGGTTGAAAATGAAACTATAAACAAAAGGAAAGCTTTCCTCTTGGGCAAAGACGATGTGCATTTTGTTGGTTAAACTATTTATTGTTACTGGTTTGGCATGATTTACCTTCGATTTTGTTACAGTAAAAAGCGTGCCACTCAAAAAAGAAAAAAAAAAAAAAGCAAACTAGATAATATAGTGACAAACATGTTTTTTTTTTTTTTTTTTTATATGCGTCTTTCACTTCGAGAAATCTATATTTATATTTCACTTGTTTTATATGTGACTAAAACTTGTATTAATCGGTTGGAAGCAGGTGACTATTGACCCAATTTGTCTAATTCCCCCCCTCCCCCTTCTCTATATATAGATTTATTTATTTATTTATTCAGCAATAATAATATCAACACTCATGTTAAAGGATGCTTTCTACAGGGAGCAACTAGTGAACGAACATTCTTTTGCACCTCAATATATACTCCACTAGTTCCCAAAACGTCAATGACTCCTTATGTTATCAGGATTAGTATTCTAATTCCGAAATAAACTCGAGATTAATTTTATTCAGTATGGTTATCACATTAAATGTGAGATGCTAATCAAGATTAATCATACTTTTTTTTTCACTAGCCTTTTTTCAGCGATGCATAAATGACCCCAAAAGTCTTAGATAATTAATTTCCTAGAGGAAATTTGGAAGTTATATGACATCTTTTTTTTTGAGGTTACAATAAATGCTATTATTGTCTATTGTGAGACGTGCTAACCAACGAACTAATGTTACAAAGGAAGACATGTTAAGAAGAAATAGGAAAAAAACATTAGGTAGGTTTTAGCCCACCAACATCATTAATTCACTCTGTTTCTCTATCTGCTGCTTGAGTATTATTTTGTTGAGTACTACTTACTTGCTATAGATAGGAGTTGATGACAAAACTACTACGTTTACAAAGTACAAATACTATACTGGATTTTTGTCCACTTCATTCAAGTAAAATCACACGTCACCATAACACAGAGTGAAAAATATACTACCATTTTATTACACGGGACATTTTAAATTACTATCTCCTATTTGTATTGACTCTAACAATGTCCGATCTTAGTGTACAATTTTAGATTGTACTTTAAAATTATATAATTTGAATTTAGATATTTTTTCTGAATATTTTGATACGCGAAAACCACCCAGTCAATCTTGAGTATCATAAAGATTAGAATAAATATGAGACAATTTGCTAAAAATATGAATGATCTAAGAAGTTAATGGAAGATAAAATTGAGATATTTTCCCTTATTCAAATAAAAATATAAACGTTTTAGGTATAAGTATATCTTTGACTAATCATTTCCTCTCTCACTTTCTTAATTATACTTTTATCTCTATTCCATTCCATACATAATGCGAATTTTTACTAGATCCACATTACTAAATTTTGCCAAAAAAAGATAAAGAAATCGTCGTAAGTCAAAGGTCAATGAGATTATTAAGAAACACAACAAATTTGTTGCCATATTATTCCTCGTTTTCCCCAATAATAAAACGTTAAGCTAGCATGAGATAAATCATTTCCGAGGCCCGGGTGTTTATTATTTTATGCAGTTTAAATTAAGTGATTTTTTTAATATTTTTATACACATTAGCTCATCTTTTAATTTTAATTAGCATTGAAATTGACCATATTAACTTTTACTATCTCTTCAAATAAATACTCCTAACACATATTTCAATACTATTAACTCCAATGGTAATGTTAGGGAAATTTTTTTATTCATTCTTATTTAAAATCTAAAAATATCACTTATTTTGGACCATAAAAAAAGACCAATTTTGAAACGAAGGGAGTATTAATCTTCTATGAGAAAGATATATTTAAATAATTATCAATCTTACTAGAAGAATGTGAAGGTAGATAAATTTACACTTAAAGTATAGCTTAGTTCTAATAATTTATTTTACACACTTTACATTTAGCTTACTCATCCATCCATTAATGTACAAGTTTAGCTAAATTGACTTAAATAGAAATTCTTTATACACGGTCAAATCTTTCTATAACAATTTTGTTTGTTCTGAATATTTTTTAATGTTAATAACGAAATAATGTTATATAGAACATATATTATAATATAACATGAAAATTAGTTCTGGAAAAGCTTAACTTTTATAGTGAAATATTGTTATATATAAATATTGTTATAAAGAGATCTGATTGTATTGATAAAGAATAATGCATAAACTTAAACTCTCAAGTTTTATCCAAATTAGATACGTGTATATGGAGTAATTTGGATATAAACTCACCGCTCAAGGAATGTGAATATATTTAAGAGACTCATGCATTAAATTTCCCATTATACACGAATACTAAAATAACAATTTTTTAGTTAGTGTTTGGCCATAAATTTTTAAATTTATGTGATTGATATTTGGACATAAGTTTTTTAAACACATTTCTTAATTTATTTTGGAAAAATGTGAAACATGAGTTGTGCGCAGAAGTTCTAAAAATTATCACAAATAATAATACCATTATCAATAAGATTCATTATATTATTGTAAACCATAATTCTGAACATAAATAAATTTGATGCTAAATTATCATTTTTTAATGAACATCATGATAAACTATTAGATGCTCGAGAAGACAAAATAACAATGTTACAAAATAATAAATGGTGAGCTATTCTATAAAATATAAAAGTTTGGGATAATTTTTAAAAATTATAATAGTGTTATTTTGGCCCAAATATAAGCAAAATTTAAGATTTGGAATTTTGCCAAAATATAAGTAAAATCTACGATCAAATATATATTTATCGAACAAAATCTAAATTTATTTTAACAAAATCTATGGTCGTGTCCTTACTTTCTTTTCTCAACAGTCAAAGTTCGCGAATAACGTAATCTAGACTTCTCCGATAATTAATTACAATAACAAGGAAAACATCTAAGTATTTAATATTATCGGATTAGCGCCTAAATAGAAATAGATAATAAAAGAAAAATAAAGTATATTTAATATTCTTTTCCTCAATTGAAGTAAGTAGTTTAGGGTAAAAAGAGTAAATAAGTAAAGCGAGTCAAACGAGGAGATTCAGAAAATAGCGGCAGCAGTAGTTCAACAGAAAAGAACTGTTCCCCCCACTTTACGTACTATTCTTTGCTTTATCTTTTAACTTTGACAAATATTTTTTTAAGAAAAATTTCGAATCTATTTATCTATAAGTCAATATTAACACCAATATATTTAATTAACTTTACCTTAGTAGTAATAGTACAAATTAAAGTAAAATATTCAAGCTTTATTTCCAATCACATAAAATCTAGTATGGTAGTTTTGTCCCACTTATACGGTATTTATTACATATTTACCATTCGAAGATGTCAGATAATGTTTTACTTGATTCCTATTTGTAAAAGATTTTTTTTTTGGTAATTAAAATTTTTATTTAGCAACATGTAAATTCTATTTAATATTCCATATTTTTTTATTTTTGTATAGAGAAAGTACAAGATGAAAAGTTGTAAAATTTTAAATAAAAGTCTAAGCACGCTGTTACTTTTTCATCCTTTTTCTATCAAAAACAAAAGATTGTGTAAGTGCTTCATTTTGATTTTTATGTTTATAAAACGACACGTAAAGATTAAAGAAAAGAAGAAAAAGCAAAGCAGAATATAAAAAGTGGCGCTGGAAGCTTTCAGAAAATTGGTTGAGTGAGAGAGAGAAAAAGAGAAGAGAGAGAAAAAGCCAAGCCATTAGTCATGTGTATATTTACACAGTAGTATGATATATATATATATATATGCATTTACATAGATTATAGTGAAATCTTTCTTTTTCATTCCTCCATTATTATTAATTCACAGCTGAGCGCAGATATTTCCTGAAATTTATGATGTTTTGCAATTAAAGCGTTGGTTTTTTTTGAGGTTTCCTTTAATTCCTTGGGTTACAGAAAATCAATGCAAAAGCTCAGTTACTTGCTGATTTTGCTTCCGTTGTATTAGGGTTCAGGTAAACTTAGTTTCTTTTTCTTCTTCTTTTGTGGGTTTTTGTTGATATGACTTATTATGTGTTTGTATGTTTCAAATGATTCTTGTAATTATTTTGTCTTAATCTTGATGTGGGTTGTGAGATCTGAGCTGAATTTACTAGCTTTTAACATTTGGTTAAGTTTCGATGTGATCATCAATTTTCTGTGCTGTATGTTAGTAAGATTGAGGATTTATAATCTCAAGTTGCTTCTCTTTTCCCAATTTTTGTTCCTAAAATGATTTTTGATGGATGAAAACTTAGCATTTCAGTGAATGTAATTATCAGTTTGAGAAATGTCCTTGTAACTCAATATGGTTTGGGTTTTGTGATGCAGCAAACCCGGGCTAGTTAGCAATTGAGGCTTAGTTGATTGATTGATTGACAATGTGGGCGTGGGAGGTGTAGTAGTATTTGAATAATGCGCGTGTCGCTCATTATGGAATTTCAGATCTGTGAAGTCAATTTAATTTATAGGGAGAGAATTAAAAGGAATTGAATTTTCTTTTTCTCATTTTAGCGGTGCTTGTGCTGTTCTTGTCATCAATTAATATTCTTGGTATCTTCCCGACATTAGTTAATGTGTCGTTTTTCATTTCTTGTTGCTCTGTGTTAAGTTGAGATTTTGATTGCTTATCGAAGAAAGAGAAACTGAGATTTTGTATTGATTCACTCTTCTTGTTCCATATGAAGTATGCAACTTGAGTTCGGATGGGTTTTGCTGCAAAACAGTTTAGATTGCCTTGAACATTAAGGGCCAAGCTTCTTTCATCAGTTTTACGTCATCCTTGTCGCACGGAAGGATGTCAGGTTTGTGCTTTCCATTTAATAAATAATTGTCTGCAAGAACTGCTATGGATGATCTAGTTCGTACGCTTTCGTTATACTCACGTATGAATGTTCTGGATGATGTCTTGTATTCTAGAATGGTTGGATGCTTATGATGACATAAGAGAAAGAAGATCAGACTTTGAGGTTTCAGAGGATGAAAGACGGCGTTCCAGAATTGGTGCTTTCAAGAAAAAGGCATTAAATGCTTCAAACAAGTTCACTCACTCTCTGAAGAAAAGAGGTAAAAGGAAAGTTGACTACAGGTTCCCTTCAGTTTCGATAGCAGATGTACGTGACGCAAAAGAGGAGGATGCTGTCTGTGAATTGCGTCAAAGGCTCCTTGAACGGAATTTGTTGCCACCCAGACATGATGACTACCATATGATGTTGAGGTGTGTTTCTGTTTCTGCTGAAAAATTGTTCGACTAAATTTTCATGTGTATGAACACCTATCTAACCATGACAGTTTTCGTTCGAAATGCGGACAAAGAAGTAGTATTATCGCGTGAAGCTGGATCTTATACATCTTTTAAGTATCCATGCTAATTTTCTTCTGAGACTTTGCTTACAGTTGCTTAGCTATTTGTTTCTGCACCTGCATATTGTGTCCTTGTATCTTGCAGCCAGATGTTTAACCTAATTTATTTAACACTAATTCTGTGTAGATTTTTGAAGGCAAGAGATCTTAATGTTGAGAAGACTATTCTGATGTGGGAAGAAATGCTTAGCTGGAGGAAAGAGTATGGTGCAGACACAATATTGCAGGTATTTAATACCTTTACCTCAGTGCTAATTTCAGTATTGTTCATACTGATTGATTGATTCTTATTGGAACTTGTGATCGTGCAGGATTTTTACTTTGAAGAGTTGGAAGAAGTATTGCAGTTTTACCCTCAAGGATATCATGGAGTTGACAGGGAGGGAAGGCCTGTTTATATCGAAAGGCTCGGACAAGCTCATCCCAACAAACTTATGCGGATCACCACGATTGATCGCTATTTGAAATATCATGTTCAAGAATTTGAAAGGGCACTACATGAGAAGTTCCCTGCATGTTCTATTGCCGCAAAGAAAAGGATCTGCACAACAACTACAATTTTGGATGTGCAAGGCTTAGTACGTTTGTTTTATTGGTGGTTAATTTACCAAACTGATGTTGTTTCTAACTTGTATGATGCCCTATTTTACACAGTGTGAACCATTTTGAACTCTTACAGATTTAATCACATTAATTAGACATCCATTTTTTCTGTTACAAGGGCATATTAAACATGCATGAAAAATTCGAGTGGTAATACAAATAGCTACCACTCCCATGGGTGGTTTACAAGTTGGGTCGGGATCAATTAGTTTCATCAATGTTCCCAACTTGATTGAAAGCAAAGAGTCATATTTCTTTTCTCCAAATTGCTTTTTAATTATGCCCTCACGCACCAGTAAAGATGATCAAGTATTTTCCCATCAATACAATTTTGTGTTCACCATTTCCATGTTAACCTAAAATGGCCACTTAAGGAAATCTTCTCTCTATCATGCCTCTTAAAGTTTTGTTGTTCATCTTAATGATCATAAATTCTAGTATTAGTTATTATTCAATTTCAACCTTTAATATGGTGTGCTGTCAATGCAGGGGATTAAAAACTTTACAAGGACTGCTGCTAGTCTTTTGGCTGCCATGGCAAAAATTGATAATAGCTATTATCCTGAGGTACCAGCTGTTAACTGTGAACACCAGTAAATGAGATTGTCCTAGTATTTTATCCAGACTCTGTTGTCATGGCCTGCCTTTAATAATATCCAACATCTATGTGTAGACACTGCATCGAATGTTCATTGTCAATGCTGGCCCTGGCTTCAAAAAGATGCTCTGGCCAGCCGCTCAGAAATTTCTGGATGCAAAGACTATTGCCAAGATACAGGTAGTAGAGGAAAGCATTTTTTGGGGGGGGTGGGGGATGGTGGGTGGGGGCACTCTCTCTAACTACTATTGACTGAATCTCTATGTTCCAATCTTTACTTTTGCAGGTGCTGGAACCCAAATCTTTGGATAAACTACTTGAAGTTATTGACCAAAGGTTCATTATTTCTTTTGTTTTATGTTTTGCCTTTGAAGAGTAAAATTATTCAATCATTTATCTGATTGTTTCTCTCTTTGTGTCTCTCTTAAAAGTCAATTGCCCGACTTCTTAGGTGGCTCTTGTACCTGTTCTTTCGAGGGTGGATGCCTCAGGTCTAACAAGGGTCCATGGAGTGATCCTGAAGTAATGAAGGTGTGCTGTGCCAGTTCAGTTATATTCTTCTTTTTATGACATGCTCTTCTCTTCTCATTATACTTTAATTAGTCCTTGGGGGGGGGGGGAATTAATTTGTAATAACCTTTGTTATTTTCTCGTCTGCTTCTAGCTTGTATATAATGTAGAAGCAACAACAGTGAAGGAAATCTCTAGAAAAATCGGTGACCAAAGGAAAATTGAATCCTATATTCAGATACGCCCTTTAAAGGTAAATTTTCACTTTGGCATGTTTCCTTTCTCTCATTTGTGCCTCTCCCTGTATGACAATTTATTTTGTGGTCAGGGGAGGAGTAGCGACACATCCACAAGTGATTCAGTATCAGATGCTGATGACTCGTGTTCACCAATTAGGGGAAGTAGTAGCTCAATTTTTAGGCTGGCCCCAGTTGATGAAGAAGTGAGTTTTCCAAAACATAATATAGTTGTTGCTTGTTTCATTTAGCTCCAGTAATGCTCCTGTACTAATATGTAGTTGCAGCACGTGCATGTGCAGTTTCACTTATTTGTATATCACTCCTTTTTCTGACTTGTAATAGTTGGTGTCATAGGCTAGGTCATCAGATTCAACAGCTTATTGTAGCTGTGATGATGAATTCAGCCTAGGTGATCGAGGTGTTGCTGATGAGCATGGATTGCTACATTGGCAAGAACAATCTCCTGAGAGAAATCCAATGATTTGTTCCACTGATATACCTAATTCTGAAGGTATTTGTCTTTGTTAATCATCAATGCCATCAAAAGAACCTTTAAATAGTAGTTGCCTTGTATGTTGTACGATGTGACTTGGTATATGAAGACACCACAGAATAGTAAAGTGCTATTGGTTTAATTCAGTTCTTGATTCATGATATGATCCTCAGGGTTTATTGTTCACCTAAGGCTATTTGCTTTTCATCATCCAAAATCGGATTTTCCTCAGATCTTACTTCTCCTCTAGTTTTATTTGTAACAGTTGCCATCTTATACTCCCTTTACTTTTTGTAGGTGATTTTCAGTCAGTGCTGTGAAATTTATGTTTTTCACCCCCCCCCCCCTCCCCCTTTTTTATCTTTGGAGGGATCACTAATTTAAGTCAATTAATCGACTATGGCTCTAATTTCTGAAATAGGGCTAATTCAATCATTTGTATTTCAATTTTTCTAACAGCTAATCCTTTGAGCTAATTTCACTTACAACCATCAATGTTTCTTAATAACTGTAAATCTTTCCTTATAGAAATCGCGTGAAGTTCCTTTATTGGAAGAATTTGAGCTTACCATGGATCCTTTGGCCTTTTCAATTTCTTTGTAAACTAAGAAGAATAAAAGTACTTAGAACAACAACAACAACAACATACCTAGTAAAATCCCACTAGTAATAGAAGTACTTTGTATGCCTTGACAATTACATAATCTCTTTTTTTCCAACGTAGAAGGTGGAATTTCTTGCTAGCTTGTTGTAAATGTTTGGGACAGACCTCCAATTTGTGAACCAGACTTATCTGAATTTTGCTAACCAAGTCACTGAACTTATTCTAGGACACTTTTCAATTTTATTCATGTGAACTTTCCTTCTAAAATTTGATAATCTGCATTTTTTAGAGTTTTGAATCCACTGGAAAACTAATGTAATGGTTGTAGGCATATACAAGTTTTTCTGGAGTGTAAGTCTTGTAGAAATCATAGCATTAATTAGAGAACAGTACTAGCCTCAGCTCTGTTCCAAAAAAAAAAAAAAAAGGAGTAGATTATTTTGAATAGCAAGGGAGATAGTGGAATTCCATAGTGTTGTTGGGGGGTCGTGTTTGAAGTTATGATAAACTTGAGAGGAAGACAGGATGTTATGCTGCCTCACCAAACTTCTCTGCCCTCCAAGGAAAAGAAAACCCAAAGGGTAGAGGAAAGAAGGACTTTTATGTGAGAATTTTAGAAGCCGGATTTTTCATGCCTCAAAACCTTTTCCTTTTGGATGTGTACTGGAAAATGGGGAACTTCTTGTTTAAGTTTTACAAGCAAAGTTTGCCTTGCTGCCAGTAGATGTGCTCTCCTACTATGTTGCTCGGACTCCGAAAATGTGGCCGGATACGTGTCGGATCCTCCAAAAGTAGTGTATTTTTGAAGGATCCGACACGGGTGCAGCTACATTTTAGAGAGTCCGCGCAACATAGCTCTCCTTTCATTTTCAGCCACTTTATATCCACCCTTATATCCATCTGGTAGGTTTACCTTATTGAAGACTGCAGTAAGCCTTTTATCCATCTTTTGCTGCTCGTTTTCATCATTTGTGCGCATACTCTGCAATGACGTGTTTAGCTACATATATGAACACTCTATGCATTCAAGTCAACTGAGATTTGAGTCTTCCAATCTGAGACTCATGCTAAATTGATAGATTCGTGTATTGTGGGATTCATGTCCAGTATTCATGTGCTTTTTAGGTATCTGGGCAGTTCGTTGGTGTGAAAGAATCCAAGAGAAGATTTCGAGCAGTTGTTTCCGTTGTTTGGAAAGGAAACTGATTCCTTTCATACTCAAACTCTGTACATTTATTCGTAGTCTGCCCTTTGAGTACTGGAGGAAACAAACAAATGTTTTCCCGACTAATGCATTGGAAGAAAGGCACAGGACCAGTTCGTCTGTTAATGATGAAGCAGTTCAAAAAGTAAGGGAGGCCCATCCATGCATGCAGCGGCTTAATAGATTGGAAAATTTGTTGGAAGAAATAAACAAAAAACCTGCTGAGATCCCAGCAGAGAAGGACCAAATGCTTCTGCAATCAATGGACAGGATCAAGTCTGTCGAGGTTGACCTAGATAAAACAAAAAGGGTAAGGTTCATCAGTGAGATGTGTAGAACTTTGAGCCTGGAGTGTCCTCTTATTATGTTTCACTGTCAACAGGTATTGCATGCTACAGTGTTGAAGCAACTTGAAATTGCAGAGTTATTGGAGAACCTAAAAGAGTCGAGATTTCATGTAAGCATTACTTAACATACTAAGCATCTCGTTTATCATCATTATTTGGTCAGATAGACAGCCAATCAGTATATATATATACTTGCTTAGGTGATGTATTATCCTGTCATGTGATAATGTTTGCTGCATCTATCTGCTATTTTGTTTTATTTTTCTTCCCATGTTTTATGAAAGGACCGGGGAGTGGGGGTGGGAGACTGTTGCCCTGTGATTCGATTTAAAAGCTAAAATGAAGGAAATTCACGCTGTCTGCTTCGTACTGTTAAGGTTGTTCATTTTCATGCTTTAATGTCCTTACCGCGAAGGCCTGGGAAGTAGATGCGCAGTTAGACTTCCAAGAGTGTCCTCTGCTGGTGGCATTGCCATCATGGTGGAATGGGACAAGAGGAAAAAGGTGGGTGAGAGGGGGGTGTTAAGGTCTGATAAAAGGGCATTTTATGGAGTTCATCTGATAATCTCTATTGATTCACTACTGAGATTGTGATAAAATGATGAGTTTATACAAGCCAAAAGAGCATATAATCTTATGTGTGAGATACTCTTCATCTCTTGCTACTTGCTAGATATGAATTATTACTCTTGAATCTTTTATTTTGTACAATCATATATATATTTCTGAAGGGACATCAACATGACTTATTTTCAATGTCTTAACAAAACGTGTGAACTGTATCGAATATGACTATGATATCCATATTTCTGCATTAAAAAAAGGGGCAGCCCGGTGCACAAGGCATCCCACGTACACACAGGGTCCGGGAAAGGGCCGCACCCTAAGGGGTGTGATGTTGACGTCCTACCCTAATGCTGCTTCCACGGTTCGAACCCGTGATCTATGGATCACACGGAGACAACTTTATCGTTGCTCCGAGGCTCCCCTTCCATATTTCTGCATAATTAGCTTATTTTCTGTGCTCTTGTAACTAGTGCTGTCTTGCTTTCTTTCCGAAAGTATAAGGTTTCAATTAGTTCTTCATGTACCAAGTTTGAGATCTGCCGGTGTTTTGTTGCAGAGGCGGAGGTTTTTGTGTTGAATATTGGAAGGTTGGAGATTCAGAGTATTTAACAATGCGACGAGAGTTTTTAACTGCTAACTACGCTACGAAAGAAGATGTCAGCTTATACGTTCCAGTCGTAGTGACAAAGTTTTCCTTTTTTTTTTCCTTGTACAATGTCCTTTACAGAACTTGCAGTCATGGTACTGTAAGATGTTAAATATACTGTATTGAAACGTCCTAAAGGAAAAGCTCAGAAGAAAGTCTCTTGAGGATTTAGAGGCATGTGTCATCTTAATTGTATTTCTCATTTGGTTTGTTACTTTTACCGTATCAAGGGTCGATTCAACCGACTTGTACTCGGATGCGATTTTAGGATTTTTATATCATGGGTACATCACTAAAAAAAGGAGAAAAAAATATTAAGTGAGAATTGATCCCTGCTCCTCTAAGTAAATAACTTAGCATTCAACCAAGTACACCATTTTGCTTCTTCAGATTTTAGAAAATATGTATATAAAATACCTAGTTTGGTGGGGAGATCATGAGTTTACGTGCTTCATATATTAGGATATAAATCTTTCCCTGGTTGGACTGGTAAGATTATCGTATGTTAAGTTATGCAGTATTAGACAATAAAGGTTGATACTTATCTTAAGATCCCATTTTATCAAAATGATAAAAGAATATGTTTAATTGTACTATGTAAAAATCATTTTAGTTTGTTGAATTAAAGAATGGTGAAGCATCAACCTCATTTTGCTGGTTACTCAAATTCTAACTCTTATAAGAAAAAACGTGTGTGAACGGGAGTTTAAAAATTGGTCGAATGCTGTTGGATTTGGAGTTAAAAGACGAAACTTAGTAGAAAGCGACAGCCATAAGTTGGCGAAAGTTTCAAGTGGGATGTCTGTTGGTTTTTGGTTCTCTTCTAGTTCAGTTCAAATTTCACAGCTCATAGAAAATTAATCGGGTGCTAATTAGTCGAGGTAAGAGGCCAACACGTTGTTAGTCAATTGCTGCCTTTCGGACAATAAAGAGGTGGCAAACTAATATTTTATGCTAAATATTGAACGACAAAAATATCCTCAAAATATTGATCGACTTTTATAACCTTAATTATTTACATTAATATTCATAATAAGTCATATAAAAAGGGCAAAACTAAAAATACTAATAAAGAGTTGTAATAGAAAAAGAATTTGACCAGGGAAGAAGTAGAAAATAATATGAATTGGCGTTGGATTCTAATCTCAATCAATGTTCCAACTTTATGTCCTACTCCTACCTATTCTTGAAGTTCAAAATTATCCTAATTTCGTATGAATAAGAATACTCCGACCAACCTATTACGAGTATACGAAGGGACCGTTTTGTTGGTTAAACAATTGTTAACCATTTGTTTGCAACTGAGGATTGAGACTCACGGAAAGCTTCGTAATCTTAAAATTTAGATCAACTCCCAAAGCATCAATGCTTTGGGAGTTAATTTTGTTTCAATATAGTTTTTTTCCAGAAAATCTTAACTTTAATCAATAATACTGGAGCTTTTGTAGTTGGGTATGGTTTTTAGAGGCGAATCTAGAAGTTAAACTTTATGAGTTCAGCTTTTAAAATTTTTAATATTGAACCCATTATATTTTTAAAGTTTTTTTTACTGTTTTAATGAATTTTTGCATGATAATCTTATAATTGAAAATTGATTTTCTCTTGTATACAGGTTGATTTTAAAGAAAAATGCACCCATCATGTTATTAAGAAATTTAGATCCGTCAAATGGCCTATGCAATGGTACAAGGATGGTATGTAGAGGTTTTGACAATAACGTCATACATGCGAAAATTATGATGGGTCAATGTACTTTCAAGCATGTGTTCATCCCCAGAATTCAGCTTTCACCTCCGGAAAATGAAGGATATCCTTTTAAATTTGTCCGTAAACAATTTCCAGTACGCTTATGTTTTGCAATGACAATAAATAAAGCACAAGGACAAACAATTCCAAATGTTGGATTATATCTACCGCAACATGTTTTCTCGCATGGGCAACTATATGTTGCACTTTCAAGAGGAATATCGATGTTCACAACGAAAGTTCTTATCATGACAGAGCAACCAAAGTGTCGGAATGGTACATACACAAAGAATATCGTCTACAAAGAAGTCTTAGGTAAGATATTATCACATTGCATATTCATAAACTATTTGCGCATAATATTATGTCATAACTGACATGACTTATTGATTATTTTTGGAGGTTC
This sequence comes from Nicotiana noctiflora, assembly GCA_032618575.1. Classification (NCBI taxonomy): domain Eukaryota; kingdom Viridiplantae; phylum Streptophyta; class Magnoliopsida; order Solanales; family Solanaceae; genus Nicotiana; species Nicotiana noctiflora. Next base: position 8,153 of record JASVEL010009249.1, on the reverse strand, counting down.
GAGCTATGATATCCAATCAGTTTGAGTTCCCATATTATGCTAATATATGTAATAACATTTTCTGTCATTTTAAATTATGGCGGCTTTACATACGCATATATTTTAAGGGTTATTTTATTATTTATATTTATCTTATTCATTTAATTTGGTGCCCCTTCAAATAAAGAATTAACTAAATCATCACGTGTCATTATTAACGTGCAACGCACGTACATAATAACTAGTAATATTATAATATACCTATACTTCTAGCATAATATTGGGATTTCAGCGTAATATATTGGTTTAACATATTTCATATACAGGTGCTCCAATATCAAGTATATTATATTGGAATTTTTCTTACGTTGTAATTCCAGCATAATATGCTGAATTGAAAGTTCATACACACGTGCACCAATCTCCAATATATTATGCTGGAACTTTTCGCGTTACAACAAATAGTAGCTATTTTTCAATGACTTTGCAAACGCTAATTATTTTTTAATTATTAATCCGAAAACTGGCTAGCCCGTATTATTATTCTGGAATTCTTGGTATTAAAAAGATTTGGTGGTCGTTGCATATGATCAAACTAATAGCCCATTTGGTCAAGCTGCAAAAATCAGCTTATTTTGAGAAGTAATTTTTTTCAAAAGTACTTTTGATGAGAAATAGTTTGTGTTTGGTTAATTAGTTTGAAAAACACTTCTGATCAGCAAGTAGTGTTTGACCAAGCTTTAAAAAACTGCTTCTAAGTGTATTTTTCTCAAAAGTGCTCCTCAAAAAAGTGCTTTTGGAGAGAAGCTATTTTTTCTGCTTCTCCAAAACTGTTTCTACTTCTCCTCAAAGGCACTTTTTTCCTTCCAAAAGCTTCAATATTTGGCCAAAAGTGCTTTTGGCAAAAAAAAAATGCCTTTGGCAAAAAAAAAAGAGCTTGGCCAAACAGGCTATAAGATGTATCCTCAAGAGTAATTAGATATAAACGCTTAACTTGTAAGCCTTAACTAAAGATTGCATATAAGAATTCAAATACTCCTTAAATATTACAAGCATCTAATCCAACAATTCTCAATATGGTAAAATCGGGATTCAAGTACAGAAATACCGTTAAAACAAATGTATATTCCATCTTAATATTATCATCATTTATAAAATAGCATATTCAGAAGACAAAATAGTTTTTGTATGGGTTCAAATTTAACCAATCACGATCAACGACGAGTACGATGAGTACGACGAATGACGGGGTCTCCTTGAATCGATGTCCTGTGGGAGATGACCTTAAGGCAAACAAGAGATTGTACGACCCTTGTAATAATGTAGGCCTATTAGGGGACATTAGGAATATTCCAAATATTTCTTGTAATTTGTCTTTTACATCTTAGAAAAGTTTTGCTCTTTATATATATATATATATATATATATATATATATATATATATATATATATATATATATATATATAGAGAGAGAGAGAGAGAGAGAGAGAGAGAGAGAGAGGATAATAACCTTGTAAAAGGGGATTCCGAATATTGGTTGTATTACTACTTACGAATGAGAAGGTTTCTAAAAGGGATTTTACTAAATTAGATCGGTAGAGAAGTCTTGCAACCCGTTTTCTCCTTATCTATCTTTCCTTCTAGAGATTAATATACTTAGATAAGATTTACCCCTTCATCTTTGATTGATTTGTTTCAAAGGATTTCGATATCTTTTAAGTCAAATAATTTGACACCATCTGGAATTTATGTAGCTCAAATCATAGTTTTTCATATAGATTCTTGAAAGAAATAATCACTTTTCTTCAGCTTCATAAAATCCAACAATGGCAGGGAAGGGTGAAGCGAGGCTAAAAGCAATAGTGAGTGTCACAAACAACCTCTTGAATTCCCTCAACGAAGCTTGTGGAGAAGACAATGAAATGCAACACCAAGTGTTACACCTGAGGGAGAGATCTTACTTCCCCGCACGGGGATTTAACAATCTTGCGCGAGAGCGAAATCTCAACATCCGCAGCACGAGAAGTACCACCGACTGTCAAGAGGCTACTAGAAGAATGGTTGACGAGTACCTTGAGCAACATGCTCGAAAAACCCGTTCAGAGAGGTAACGAAGACACGTTACCCGCAGAACTGCAGCTACTGCCGATGAGCCAAACACTACACGAATAGGTACCACCTACTGTTACTGATGCAGACGACGAACCATATTAAATAAAACGGAAGAGATGGAAAACAAGAACAAAACACTCCGCCACTAGATGAAGGAACGTCAGGAAAGGGTCGATAAAATACCAGGCGCTCCAAAGTGTTACCAAAACGCGATGTGGGAAAATACATCGAACAACCATATAGTGAAAGGGCAGCTCCCCACCCAAATACCTTCAAAATGCCGTCATATTTGAAAATATATGATGGTACCACGGACTCGGAAGATCACTTAATCCATTACGTTACCCTCAGTAAAAGGTAATAATTTATCAAAGGAACATGTGTCATTTGTACTGCTGAAAAAGTTTGGCAAAACTCTGATAGAGGGAGCAATAACATGGTATTCCGAACTATCATCGCGATCGGTATCAACATTCGAAGAGATGGCAGATAAGTTCGTCACCGCTCACGCGGGAGAGAAAAAGGCATAGGCTAGGGTCAATGATATCTTCGCTGTCAAGCAAAGGACGGGCGAGGGACTCCGGGATTTCTTAGCTTGATTCAACTGGGTAAGGATGAGCCTACCGAATGTGTGAGAAGGAATGGAAGTACCAGCCTTTTAAAATGGGCTAAACAAAAACGGGTCAAAGGTAACAAAAATATACTAAATATGTTAGTTTCATTGTATATAGTGGTAAATAACCTTAATCTCATATGTATTAAGAGTAGGACATGTATTATCTATATAAGGCTCATTGTATCATTGTCATAAATTAATCAATAATATATTTTTTCCCATGCTTTCACACATGATATCAGAGCATTGGTGAGATAATTATCATTGTGCGTCATTTCAACGACATCCGAGAATAAATCAGTCATCACCGTATAATTTTTCGGCGACCTAATTGACTGTTTACATCACAGTCATTATTTATCAGTGTTGTGAACAAACCAACACCACCACAAGGTCCTCCATAGCCCTATGACCAAATCTCAACAAAACCCGTCGAAAAACTCATTGTCACGCGCTCTCGCGTACCGGGCAAAGTAAAAAAAAATTTCGGCCAGATCTGTGCACGCGCCGGGCGCGTGAGACCCCTTTCAGCTATTTTTGATGAACTTCCTTTAGAAAAGGACACTCGTACCAATTTCGAGTCAACTAGTGCTATCCGTTACAAATTCTAACAACTTTAGAATTTTTCGACGAGCTATAGTGTTTCCAGCTAGATTTTGGAGAAAGCTTCTTTTGAACAGTGTACTCGTCTTGCTTTTCCGAGCCTACCCATTAAGTTTACATCAGATTCTGACATTTTTTTTCCGGCGAGCTACAATAACTTTTTTAGCGTGAATAGTGATCCCCGACAACTTTTCTACTTTTTTTTCTAGCACAATATTATAATGGAATTCATACCTAAAGCCTTTACCTCACAACCCATTGAAGTCGAATGATTAGCTTGCTGATATTTTCATCAAGTCCCTCATTGGTCCTCGTATTAGTTATATATGTAACAAGATCGGTACATATGAGTTATATGCGCCAGCTTGAGGGGGAGTGTTAGTTTCATTGTATAAATAGTAGTAAATAACCCTATCTCATATGTATTAGGAGTAGAACATGTATTGTATATATAGTTTCCATCGTCTCTCATCATCCCATTGTGCATTTGTGTCTACTTTATCCTATGTTTCCATTCCTAAGTCTGCAGGTGTAGCACTATCTCATCCCAGATGGCGACATGAAATGATTGACGAGATGTCTGCTTTATATACGAGTGGTACTTGGGAGCTTGTTCCTCTTCCTTCAGGTAAATCGACTGTTGGTTGTCATTGGGTATATACAGTCAAAGTTGGTCTGGATGGCCAGGTTGATCGACTTAAGGCTCGTCTTGTTGCCAAAGGATATACTCGGATATGTGGACTCGATTATAGTGTTAATTTCTCTTATGTAGCTAAAATTGCATCAGTCCACCTTTTTCTATCTATGGCTGTTGTTTGCCATTGGCCTCTCTATCAGTTGGACATTAAGAATGCTTTTTTTCACGGTGACCTTGAAGATGAGGTTTATATGGAGCAACCACCTGGTTTTGTTTCCCGGGGGAGTCTAATGGCCTTTTATGTCGGCTGTGTCGGTCCGTCTATGGTCTAAATCAGTCTCCTCGAGCCTGGTTTGGTAAGTTCAGCACAATTATTTAGGAGTTTGGCATGACTCGTAGTGAAGCTGATCACTCTGTATTTTATCAACATTCCGCTTCAAATCTCTGTATTTATCTGTTTGTTTATATTGACGATATTGTTATTACCGACAATGATCATGATGATATTAGTAAGTTGAAGCAATATCTCTTTCAACACTTTCAGACTAAGGATCTGGGCAGATTAAAGTATTTTTGGGTATTGAGGCCGCTCAATCTAGCTCAGGTATTGTGTCACAATGGAAGTATGCCTTAGATATTCTTGAGGAGACAAGAATGATAGGTTGTAGACCTGTTGACACTCCGATGGATCCGAATTCTAAACTTCTGCAAGGACAAGGGGAGCCTCTTAGCGATCCTGCAAGATATAGGCGGTTGGTTGGTAAATTAAATTACCTCACAGTGACTAGACCTGACATTTCTTTTCTTGTAAGTGTTGTGATTCAGTTTATGGATTATCCATGTAGTAGTCATTGGGATGCAGTTGTCTGCATTCTTCTGTATATAAAATCAGCTTCAAGCAAAGGCTTATTATTTGAAGATCGAGGCCTGAGCAGATCGTTGGATACTCAGATGCTGATTGGGTAGGATTACCTTCTGATAGATGTTCTATGTCTGGATATTGTGTCTTAGTTGGAGGAAATTTGGTATCTTGGAAGAGCAAGAAACAGAATATGGTTGCTCGGTCTAGTACAAAAGCAGAATATCGAGCAATGGCTATGACCACATGTGAGCTAATTAGATCAAACAGTTGCTCATGGAGTTAAAATTTGGTGGGATTAGTCAGATGGGACTTATGTGTGATAATCAAGTCGCTCTTCATATTGCGTCAAATCCAGTGTTCCATGAGTGAACTAAACACATCGAGATTAACTGTCACTTTGTTAGAGAAAAGATACTCTCGGGAGATATTACTACATAATTTGTGAAGTCGAATGATCAACTTGCTGATATTTTCACCAAGTCCCTCACTGGTCCTCGTATTAGTTATATATGTAACAAGCTCGGTACATATGATTTATATGCACCAGCTTGAGGGGGAGTGTTAGTTTCATTGTATAAATAGTAGTAAATAACCATAACCTCTTATGTATTAGGAGTAGGACATGTATTGTATATATAGGTCTCATTGTATCATTGTCATAAATTAATTAACAATATATTTTCTCTCGTGCTTTCTCATAAAGTAGACTCATGAAATACCCCCTACCACGTGGGAAGAGATACATAATGCCGATTGCACCGAATTAAGGGCTGACGAGGATGACCTAAACGGTCTGCTCAACATCAGTCCAAACCAAGACAAGGAGAGATCGCTGCAATAGTCAAAGGGATCAACTACCACGTCTTAATTGGGAAAGGCACCAGCCTCTATATCCGAACATCCAATTCACCTTCTCCATGGCATACAGACATTGCGCCTCGGTATGCCGCCCCCTCCCCCCATAACAAAAGAGGTATGCCTTCACTATTATGTGCTCATAACTCTTGTGTTTCCCCTTCAGAAATAGTGTACACATTGGAAAAGCTCGGCACGAAGGTGTAGTGGCTGCAAAAAATGAACTCAGATCCGAGCACCAGGAATTCGAAGGTTCTATAAGAGTTCCACCAGGAAAGAGGACACAAGACCGAAGACTGCATAGGTCTGCGACATGAAGTGGTAATAATGTTAAATTAGGGATACCTGAAAGAACTGTTGAGCGACCGAGGAAGGGCAAACTTTGCTCGTGGACGTTATCAACCCCAAGGACCTCCAAAACCATCATCACTAGCTCGTACCATACAAATGATCATTGGCGGTGGCGACGACACTTTAATCAACCATGTTAACTTCACCACCACACATAAACTCAAATGGACAGTTGCCCATGAACGGTATGACGACCTCGAAGACAGTATCATCTTTGATAAGTCAAATACCCACGGTTTATCTTTCCTACACTATGATACTTTAGTTATAACTTTATGCATTGCAGATCCTAATGTAAAAAGGATAAGGATGGATGACGAAAGCGACGCGTGTGTTCACCCACAAGTTCTCATGCAGATGAGGCTCGAGGATAAAATAATACCGCATTGCATAATACTAACAGGTTTCAATAATGCAGTGGAACAAACCTCTAGGGAAATAGTGTTGCCCGTTCTGATAGGATGAGCCACCCTGGAAATGACATTCCATGTCATGAAACAAGAAACAACCTACAATTCCATCGTATGAAGACCATGGATACACACCATGCGCGCCATCTGGTCAAGTTTCTATTAGGTAATCAAATTTCCTACCCTATAGGGGATATTCAACATTCGAGGAGAGCCACGCACCGCCCAAGAATGCTATCGAATAGCCCAAGACTACACACACACCAAATAACTAAAAGGGGCAAGTGCGGAGGCATAGAAATCAGCCATGTCGAGAACCAAACCCGACACACAAGTAGAAGCCATCAAAGACCCGGATGTCATAGAAGCTTCCAAATCTCCCGTAGAAGATCTTGATCCCGTTCAACTGGACCATACCGATAGCATGAGAAAGGCCTACGTCGGACACAACCTGTCGAAACCGGGTAAATATAGTGAGTTCTTAACTAACAATGCCGATTTGTTTGCCTTTTCCCACTAAGTTATGCCAGTAATCCCAAGAGATAATGCCACACACAGGTTGAACGTTGATCTTCTTTACCCTCCGGTAAGGCAAATGAGGAGAAAGTTTAATGTTGCTATCAATGAGGCGGTCAGCAAGGAAGTTGATAAATTACTCGCTAATGGTTCCATTAGGGAATTAAAATACCCCCAATGGGTCGCCAATGTGGCCATGGTAAAAACAAAAGAAGAACGGGAAATGGCAGATGTGTATTGACTTCACCGACCCTAACAAAGCATGTTCGAAAGATTCCTTTCCATTATCGTACATCGATCAGCTCCTCGATGCAATATCACGGCATAAATTAACGAGCTTTTTGGATGCCTACTCTAATTACAACCAAATCCTAATGGCTAAAGAAGATTAAGAAAAAACCACTTTCATCACTCACCGAGGACTGTACTGCTAGAAATTAATACCGTTCAGACTCAAGAATGTAGGAGCGACATATCAAAGGTTAGTCACCAAGATGTTCAAAGAACAACTCGGTAAAACTATGGAGGTTTACATCGACAACATGCTAATAAAGTCGATAAAGAAAGGGGATCATATTGGCCATCTAAAGGAGGCCTTCGAGATAGTGAGGCAATATGGGATGAAACTAAATCCCAAAAAACGCGCCTTTGGCATAACTTCAATAAATTTTAATGGTTTTCCAGTATCACAAAGGCGTATCGAGGTCAACCCAGACTAGATCAGAGCCATTGAAGGAAAACCGGAGGTACTGGCCAGCAAAAATGTAACGACCCGACCGGTCGTTTTGAGCCCCGACGCGTCATTCAGCAGATTGAGGCCATGAACAACTTCATCTCAGGTATATTGACTTGTATGTACGGTCAGAATTAAAATTCAGGAAGTTTGGAGTCAAATCTAAATGGAAATTCTCATTTTGAAAGCTTAAAGTTGAAGAAATGAACTAGGATTAGAAATTTGAGTAAATGACCTCGGAATTGGGATCTAAAAGTTCCGGCATGCTCGTATGATGACTTTGAACTAGGGCGTATGTCCGGATTTGGTTTTTGATAACCCGTGAGCATTTCGGCGTATATGGTGGAAGTTAGTATTTTAGAAAAATTTCATAAATTTGGGTTGGAAGGCATTTTGGAGTTATAAATGTCCATTTGGGATTCCGAGTCTGGGAATAGATCCGTATAGTAATTTTGGAGTTGGGAAAGCGATCAGAAGT
>JASVEL010009248.1:0-75110 GCA_032618575.1 Nicotiana noctiflora | reverse complement strand
GCCTTGTGCCGATCTGTAGAGCATTAGGGAACCTATAGAGTTAGGTGACCCTTATTTCATGTTGGAAACATGCACTCAGCCGTAATTACAATTGTATAGCCCATTACGAGCCAGTACTAGATGTGTACTTTGAGAGATACTACCTAGGGTGGAATTCCTATTCTAGCTGAGTGGGCCTGAGAGGCCAGGTCTATATTGACTGAGATAGGGTCAAGGACCCACTGTTATATATTTTATTGGGCCTGAGAGGCCAGGTATATTGTTGACTGAGATAGGGTTGAGGACCCATTATGAGGTATTATATATATACCTACATTGGATCGGGCTGCACGCTGCAGTAATATACATGTAATATACATGTGGGACGGACTGCACGACGCAGTAATATACATGTAATATACATGTAAGACGGACTGCATGCCGCAGTACTTGGGCTGTAGGAGCCCCTTCGGAGTCTGAGTCTGCACACATTCTCAGTGAGCGCTGGTGTATATTATGGGATCGGGCTGCACGCCGCAACAGTATAGTTATATATGAATATATATATTGGATCGGACTCTACATCGCAGTAATACATGTGCGGATCGGGCGGCACGCCGCCGTATCATAGCGTTTGGGCCTAGGGAGCCCCTCCAAAGTCTGTATACACCCCTAGTGAGCACTGTCGACGTTAAATGGAGCGGGCTGCGCGCCGCAACGGTATATGTATTGGGGCGGGCTGCACGCCGCAGCATTATACTTATTCATATCCTATTACCTACTTAAACACTTATACATCATAGACATATGTATGTGTCTTCATATATTGAGATGGCTGTACACCGTAGGGGTACGAGTGAGGGTTTGATCAGTGTGGGATCTTGACGAGATAGGTGTGGACTAGTGATCGAAATACTACTGTAGTGATGACTTACCTGTGAGGGTTTGCCTTAGAACTGTTTAGTAATAGTACAGGAGTTCTTACTTTCAGTTATTATTTATTATTGTTACTCACTGAGTTGAAATATACTCACCCCATTCCCCTGCACTTTTTGTGCAGATCCACAGGTGCCGAAGAGCGGTTGAGGCATTGTAGCTGATTGCTCATCCCCACTTTGCGGAGACTACGAGGTAGCTGCCAGCGTCCGCAGAGCTTGTTTTCTCCTTTCCTTATCATCTTGTTGTTCTCATTTTGCCTAGACTTGTTTGTATTAGGATGTTATTCTATAGAGGCTTAGTCTCGTGACACCACGATATGGTTGGGATCGTACTTTGTATGCTTTTACCATCATGCTTTTCATTTGATATGATCACTTGCTATTTAAGTTTAATATTATTAATTGGAATTAATAATTAGTTGGGTTAAGAGATGATGTGGTCGGGCTTGCCTAGCATTGTGTTAGGCGCCATCACGACCGGGATTTGGGTCGTGACAAGTTGGTATCAGAGCCTAGGTTAGCAGGTCTCGCGAGTTATGAGCCGGTTTAATAGAGTCTCGTGGATCGATACGGGGACGCTTGTACTTATCCTCGGGAGGCTACAAACCTTTTAGGAAAAGTTTCAATTCTTGGAATTCTTGTCGTGCAATTACTTTTGACTTGAACTGAACTTTGACATTTTATTCTCTCGCAGATGGCGAGAACTCGAGCATCCGGTCGGGGAGGACGACCACCACTACCACCTGCTAGAGGCCGTGGACGTGGTCGTGGTCGTGGTGGAGGTCGGGCAGCTGATGCAGTACCAGCTGACCCACAGCCCCCAGTTGCAGAGGTGCCAGCAGCACCAGTTCAGGCACCAGCTGTGCCCATTGTCATTCCGGGTCTACAGGAGACCCTGGATCACATACTAGCAGTTTGCACTGGCCTGGCACAGGCGGTTTCAGTTACTACTGCGGCAGCTGCATCAGGGACCGGGGGTGGTCATCAGACCCCCGCCGCACGCACTCCAGAGCCAGCAGTGTAGGGCTTACAGACACCAGAGGCTCCTCTAGTTCAACCTGTGGTTCCGGTTCAGCCAGCAAATTAGGTTCAGGGGGACAAGGTCCCAGCTATGATGGACGATGAGCAGCGTCGTCTCAAGAGGTTCACCAGGTTATCTCCTCCAGTGTTCACAGGTGCTCCGGGCGAGGACGCCCAAGGTTTTCTGGACAAGTGCCATCGGATGCTTCGTACGGCAGGGATCTTGGAGTCCAGTGGGGTATCTTTCACTACCTTTTAGTTTCAGGGCCAGCCTTCGGTTGGTAGGAGGCTTATGAGCGCCGCAGGCCAGCAGGGGCAGCACCACTATCATGGCAAGAGTTCTCCACCATGTTCTTGGAGTAGTGGGTGCCTCGATCTCAGAGGGAGGAGATGCGCAGGCAGTTTGAGGGTCTCCGTCAGGGGGATATGTAAGTGTCAGAGTATGAGATCAGGTTTACAGAGTTGTCTAGGTATGCACCATGGTTGGTTCCTTCTGATAGAGAGAGGATCGGACACTTCGTGGACGGCCTCATTTATCCCATTCGTATTCTGATGACTCGGGAGAGGGTTTTGAGTTGTACATTTGAGGACGCTGTGGATATTGCTTGCGACATAGAGACAGATTGTCGCAGAGAGCGGGATGAGATGGAGGCCAAGAGGCCTCGGGGTGCAGCTAGTTCCAGTGGTACTCATACTAGAGGCCAGAGTCAGCAGAGCCGAGGTCGCTCTTTCAGATCTTCGCAGTCGGGTCGCTCAGATCGTCGCAGATGGTCTTCTAGACAGGGTTATCAGGGTTCGCACCAGAGCCAGCCATCTCTCAGTGCCATGCCAGCTCAGAGTTCTTCACAGGCCCCATCGGCTCAGGGTTCATCTCGGCCTAGTTCATCAGCTGGCCATTCCAGTGCCAGGGGTCCTTATCAGTCTCAGCCCCCAGCGCCGGGGAGTTTCTACGAGTGCGGAGAGTTTGGCACCACCGTAGGGAGTGTCCCCATCTTGTTTCCAGATCTTATCAGCAGAGGGGGTAGCCCTCGTCATCTGGTCCTTCTACTTCAGTACCCGCCCCGCCAGCTAGGGGTGAGCGTCAGACAGCTAGGGGTCGCTCTAGGGGGAGACCGATCAGGCGGACAGGCTAGATGCTATGCTCTCCAGGGCCGATTTGAGGCCGTTGCTTCTGATGCAGTTATCACAGGTATTATTTCAGTCTACCACAGGGATGCCTTAGTATTGTTCGATCCTGGTTCTACTTATTCTTATGTGTCTACATATTTTGATCCCCATTTGGGCACGACCCGAGGGTGTCTTGAGCTGCCAGTCTATGTATCTACCCCGGTAGGGGATACTATTGTTGTGGACCACGTATACAGGTCCTGTTTGGTCACTATTACGGGTTTGGAGACCCGAGTAGACCTATTGCTTCTCAGCATGATCGATTTTGATGTTATATTGGGCATGGACTGGCTATCTCCATGTCATGCTATTCTGGACTGTCATGCTAAGACAGTCACTTTGGCTATGCCGGGCATTCAGAGGATCGAGTGGCGAGGCACGACTGAGTATGTACCTAGCAGGGTAATATCTTTCCTCGAGGCCCAACGAATGGTTGGGAAAGGATGTCTCTCTTATTTAGCATTTGTGCGGGAGGTCGAGGCCGAGACTCCCAGTATTGATTCTGTTCCCATTGTGCGAGACTTTCTCGATGTGTTTCCGTCAGACCTGTCGGGCATGCCACCGGACAGGGATATTGATTTTGGGATCGATTTGGTGTCAGGCACTCAGCCTATTTCTATTCCTCCATATCGGATGGCACTAGCTGAGCTGAAGGAATTGAAGGAGCAACTCCAGGAACTCCTAGATAAGGGTTTCATTCGGCCGAGTGTGTCGTCGTGGGGTGCACCGGTCCTTTTTGTTAAGAAGAAGGATGGATCTATGAGGATGTGTATTGACTACAGGCAACTGAACAAGGTAACAGTGAAGAATAAGTATCCTCTACCTCGTATCGATGATTTATTTGATCAGCTCCAGGGAGCTAGGGTGTTCTCGAAGATTGATCTCCATTCAGGCTACCATCGGCTGAAGATTAGAGAGTCCGACATTATGAAGACTGCATTCAGGACCAGATATGGTCACTATGAGTTCCGTGTGATGTCTTTTGGGCTGACCAACACCCTAGCAGTATTTATGCATCTGATGAACAGTGTTTTCAAGCCCTATCTTGATTCATTTGTGATCGTTTTCATTGATGACATACTAGTCTACTCTCGTAGCCAGGAGGAGCATGCTCGTCACTTGAGTATTGTGTTGCAGAGATTAAGAGAGGAGAAGTTGTATGCCAACTTCTCCAAATGTGAGTTCTGTCTTGAGTCTATGGCATTCTTAGGGCACGTGGTGTCCTGTGATGGTATTCAGGTAGATCCGAGGAAGGTCGAGGCAGTGCAGAGTTGGCCCAGACCGACCTCAGTTACAGAGATCCGTAGCTTTCTGGGATTGGCAGGGTATTATCGCCGATTTGTTCAGGGATTCTCTTATATTACTTCACCCTTGACTAGATTGACTCAGAAGGGTGTTCCTTTCATATGGTCCGAGGAGTGCGATTAGAGCTTTCAGAAGCTCAAGACAGCACTGACCACAGCACCATTCTTGATACTGCCGTCAGCTTCAGATCCTTATATTGCGTATTGTGATGCCTCAGGAGTTGACATTGGTTGTGTGTTGATGTAGGAGGGTAGGGTCATTGCTTATGCTTCTCGCCAGTTGAAGCCTCATGAGAAGAACTACCCTGTTCATGATTTAGAGTTAGCAGCCATAGTTCACGCTTTGAAGATTTGGAGGCATTACCTGTATAGTGTCTCATGTGAGATGTACATGGATCATCGCAGCCTTCAGCACTTATTCAGACAGAAGGACCTTAATTTGAGATAGCGGAGGTGGTTGGAGTTTCTTAAGGATTATGACATCATTATCTTGTATCATCCGGGGAAGGCCAATGTAGTGGCCGATGCTTTGAGTCGGAAGGCGGTTAGTATGGGTAGCCTAGCTTTCATCCCAGTTAGGGAGAGGCCATTTGCTTATGATGTTCAGGCCCCAGCCAATCGGCTAGTGAGGTTGGATATTTCGGAGCCGAGTCGAGTGTTGGCTTGTGTTGTTTCTCGATCTTCCTTATATGATCGCATCAGGGAGCGACAGTATGATGACCCACATTTTCTTGTCCTTAAGGACAGAGTGCTGCATAATGATGCTAGAGATGTGACTATCAACAGTGAGGGTGTTCTAAGGATGCAGGGCCGTATATGCGTGCCCAATGTAGATGGTTTGCGGGAGTTGATACTTGAGGAGGCACACAGTTCGTGGTACTCTATTCACCCAGGTCCAGCAAAGATGTACCAAGACTTGAGACAACACTACTGGTGGAGGAGAATGAAGATGGATATTGTTAGGCATGTAGCCAAGTGCCTCAATTGCCAGCAGGTCAAGTATGAGCATCAGAGACCGGGCGGTGTTCTTCAGCGTATGGTTATTCCCGAGTGGAAATGGGAGAGGATCACCATGGATTTTGTTACTGGACTCCCTCGGACAGCGAGGAAGTTTGATTTCGTATGGGTGATTGTTGATCGGCTGACTAAGTCCGCACATTTCATCCGAGTTAGCACTACTTACTCAACAGAGTGGTTGGCAGCGATCTTTATTCGGGATATTGTCAGGTTGCATGGGGTCCCAGTGTCTATTATATCTGACAGATGCACTCAGATCACTTCTCAATTTTGGAGAGCATTTCAGCGAGAGATGGGTACGCGGGTTGAGTTGAGCACCGCATTTCACCCCCAGACAGACGGACAGTCTGAGCGCACTATTCAGATCCTGGAGGATATATTGCGAGCATGTGTGATTGACTTTGGCGGTTCGTGGGATGAGTTCTTGCCACTTGCTGAGTTTGCCTACAACAATAGTTATCAGTCGAGTATTCAGATGGCCCCGTACGAGGCATTGTATAGCAGACGGTGCAGATCTCCCGTCGGATGGTTTGAGCCCGGTGACGATAGGTTGATAGGGACTGAGTTAGTTCAGGATGCTCTGGATATAGCAAAGTTGATCCAGGAGAGGCTTCGCACAGCACAGACTCGCCAGAAGAGTTATGCAGACCGCAGAGTTCGAGAGTTGTCTTTCATAGTTGGTGATAGAGTATTGTTGAAGGTTTCACCCATGAAGGGTGTCATGAGGTTCAGGAAGAAAGGGAAGTTGAGTCCTAGGTATATGAGTTGGCCTTGCCACCCAGCTTATCCAGCGTCCATCCAGTATTCCATGTGTCTATGCTCCGGAAGTACATCGGGGATCCGTCTCATGTATTAGACTTCAGTACCATTCAGCTTGATGGTGATCTATCTTATGATGTGGAGCCAATGGCTATCCTGGGTAGACAGGTTCGAAAGTTGAGGTTCAAAGAGATTGCTTCAGTCAAGGTGCAGTGGAGAGGTCGGCCCGTGGAGGAGGCTACTTGGGAGGTCGAGCAGGAGATGCGGAGCAGATACCCTCACCTATTTGAGTCTCCAAGTATGTTTCTTAACCCGCTAGAGGATGAGCATTTTCTTAAGTTGGGGAGAATGTGATGACCCGGCCCGTCATCATGTGAGTTATCACCCCATTATCCCCGTTATATGCTTGTTAATGTTGCAATATGCATGTTGGGTAAGTTTGAGTCAATCCGGGTTAAGTTTGCTTGAAATTGAGACAAATAGTCTCTTAGATGAAGGAATAGTTGGGAAAAGTCAGTTGGATGTTGACTTGTGAGTTAGAGATCTCTCAATCAAATTCTGATAATTCGGTCAGCTCCGGGAGGTCATTTGTGAGCTAGGAGAGCAATCGGAATTGAATTTGGAGGTCCGGTGTAGTTTTAGGCTTGAATTGGCCAAAGTTGAATTTTGGCGATATCCGATCGATGGGTGAGATTTTGATCCGGGAGTCGGTATGGAATTCCGACAGTTGCAGTAACTCCGTTAGGTGATTTTGGATGTGCCTGCAAAATTTCAGGTCGTTCGGAGGTCGTTTGGTCGGCTTTTTGGTCGAATGTCAGTTTAGGAAGTTTGAATGAAAACTTAGGCTTGAATTGCTTGGACTTGGTGTTTTCCGTGTTTGAGGGTGTGTTTTTAGGATTGGAACAAGTTTGTATCGTGTTATGGAGTATGTTTATGGCTTTCGTTGGGGTCCCGGGGGGCTCGGGGTAAATTCGGGAGGTTAAACGGGAGAAACACATGGAAATTGCAGGTTGAGGATTTGCTGGTTCTGTTGTTTTCGCTCCTGCGGATTGGGGACCGAAGGAGCGGGACTGCAGAAGCGGAATTTGGACCGCATATGCGAAAGGGGGCTTGGCTAGGAGGTTCCGCTGAAGCAGATGACAAGTCGCAGGAGCAGACTCGCTTCTGCGAGTCCTTGGTCGCAGAAGCGGAAAGGCGGGCGACTGGGGAGAATCGCTGGTGCGGAGGCTTGTTCGCAGGAGCGGTCTCGCGGGAGCGAGACTTGGGCCGCAGAAGCGGAACTGGGCGGCAAGGTGTGTTTTCGCAGAAGCGACCATTTGGTCGCAGAGGCGGCCTCGCAGAGGCGGATTTTTGTCCGCAGAAGCGGAAATCGGGCCTGTGTTAAAAATAACAGAAGGGTTAAAATTTCATAAGTTGCAAAACATTTGAGGCTCGGTTCTTGGAGGCGAATTGGGCGATTTGGGTGAGATATTGCTGGAAGATCATCGGGTTATCATCGGAGGTGAGTTTTATGATTCCTTTACCCGTTTTTATCTTGAAGTCCTCCTTTATTTCACGGAAATTTAGCCTAAGCCAGGGTTTTGGTTAATTTCCGATTTGAGTGGGCAAATGGAGTCCGAATTTGGTAAATTTTATATTCCTAGACTCGTATTGACATGAGGGTTCCGAATATGTAACTTCTATAATTTTTCGAGAAGCGCACCAAAAGTCGGGCTTTGACAACTTTGTGGGTTTTGATACAATTTGGGTTATTTCGAATGAATTGCGTGAAATTTGCATATATTGATGCATTCTCTATGATTTTGAGCAGATTTGGCATCCGAGGAGATTGGTTTGTGAGGCAAGCGCAAGGCGGATTGAAGCTTCTACCGGTTCGAGGTGAGTGGTAGTAGTACACAATGTACTGAGGGTTTGAAACACCGTACTAGCACTCCACAGTGCTATATTGAGATGAGACACGCGTTCTATGACGGGCGTGGTGACATTGTGATTGGGGGTTCGGACTTGGTCCTTCCCGGCTAATAGAATATCGTGTTTTATGACTGTTAATGAGATTATAACTGTGCAATTGGGCTAATAGCCATGTTTGGGGCCTTGTGCCGATCTGTTGAGTATTAGGGAACCTATAGAGCTAGGTGACCCGTATATCATGTTGGGAACATACACTCAGCCGTTATTTCAACTGTATAGCATATTACGAGCCAGTACTAGATGTGTACTTTGAAAGATACTACCTAGGGTGGAATTCCGTATTCTAGCTGTGAGCCTGAGAGGACGGGTCTATATTGACTGAATTAGGGTCGAGGACCCACTGAGATATAATATATTGGGCCTGAGGGGCCAAGCATATACTGACTGGGATAGGGTCGAGGACCCATTATGAGGTATCAGTATATACATTGGTCAGGCTGCACGCCGCAGCAGTATACATATTGGATCGGACTGCACGCCGCAGTAATATACGTGTAATATACATGTGGGACGGACTGCACGCCGCAGTATTATTGCGCTTGGGCTGTAGGAGCCCCTTCGGAGTCTGAGTCTGCACACATTCTCAGGTGAGCGCTGGTGTATATTATGGGATCGGGCTGCACGCCGCAGCAGTATAGCTATATATGTATATATATATTGGATCGGACTGCACGCCGCAGTAATATATGTGTGGATCGGGCTGCACGCCGCAGTATCATAGCGCTTGGGCCTTGGGAGACCCTCCGAAGTCTGTATACACCCCCAGTGAGCGTCGTCGACGTTAAATGGAGCGGGCAGCGTGCCGCAGCTGTATATGTATTGGAGCGGGCTGCACGTCGCAGCATTGTACTTATTCATATCCTATTACCTACTTAAATACTTATACATCATAGACATATGTATGTGTCTTCATATATTGAGATGGCTGTACACCGTAGGGGTACGAGTGAGGGTTTGATCAGTGTGGGATCTTGTAGAGATAGATGTGGATTGGAGATCAGAGTACTTACTTACAGTGATGACGTACCTGTGGGGGTTGCCTTAGAACTGTTAAGTGATAGCACAAGAGTTCTTACTTTCAGTTATTGTTTATTATTGTTACTCACTGAGTTGAAATATACTCACCCCACTCATCTGCACTTCCTGCGCAGATCCACAGGTGCCCAAGAGCGGTTGAGGCATTGTAGCTGCTTGCTCATACCCACTTTGCGGAGACTACGAGGTAGCTGCCAGCGTCCGCAGAGCCTGTTTTCTCTTTTCCTTATCATCATGTTGTTCTTATTTTGCCTACACTTGTTTGTATTTGGATGTTATTCTGTAGAGGCTCAGTCTCGTGACACCACGATATGGTTGGGACCGTACTTTTTATGCTTTTACCATCATGCTTTTCATTTTATATGATCACTTGCTGTTTAAGTTTAATTTGATAAATTGGAATTAATAATTGGCTGGGTTAAGAGATGATGTGGTCGGGCTTGCCTAGCATTGTGTTAGGCGCCATCACGACCGGGGTTTGGGTCGTGACAATAACCCACACTAGTGTCTTTGGAGCCTCAAAGGATGCAACACATAAGCATGACTATGTCGGCGACAAGGCCCCTGCTATACCTCAAAAGTGAAAATATGTAACAATAAAAGATACACCATATGGCCCCATGGAAGATAAGGGGCTCACCGAGACTTCGAGTAGAAGAACACTCCGCTATACACGGTCGGCACTGTCCGCTATAGAGCCACCTACAATTATAACACGAATGTAGCGCCCCCGATAAAAGGGACGTCAGTAAATTTGAATTGTACTTGTATGCATAACTAAACACCATTTTACTAGAAAGAACTATCAAGTAGATACAAGCAATTAATACAGGCAAATCAAAGAAGTATTTCATATAGTTCTTCATACAACTTCCACAACACAGATTAGGGCAATTTTGTCACGTGTTCACCACTGTTCTCATTACCAACGCCATCTCGAGCAGAGTCCGGTCATGACCTGACGGGATAGGTCACCTCATTTGAGGTATTACTTGCAATCAATATTTCATTTCCCTTATCCAGAATCCAATATCTGCATTACCACCATGTGTGCGGCATGGTATCCGATCACGACCCGACCGGTTAGGTCACCTCATTGGAGGCATTACTGAATTCTCAACAGTCAGCACCATCAAATATCTATGCCATACATATCAAGGATAATTCAAGTTACAAATCATAGGTAAATCAGCACATAGCTAGCATGAATAGTTCTTTGTTTCAATGTTGGCTTATAGCCCAAGTAATTCAACACATAATTATACTTTTCATCATTCTATAATTATCAAGAGTTGTACATTATTCACATTGAGTCACATCATTTACGAACATGTATAGTTATATGCAATTCAATTAATGCGTAATGACTATGAATACTCTAGCCAATTTAACTCTTATCATACTTTCGTAATGACAACGGAGCTCAATTTCCAATAAAAATGGGTTTAAGCCATACATACCTCAATAAATCTTTTCCTTACTCTTTTACCATTTCTGGAACTCTTAGCACTTCGATCTATTGAGCAAGAATTACAGATTAAATAAAGAATTAGAGATGAAACCGAAGCTCTAGTTTGGTCCGAGCATATCATCAAACGCTAAAGGTGCATTGTGACCTTAGCCCCATTGTGTGAGGACTTTCTATCACTCTATACACCCAATTGCCTTATTTTTAGTTTTCTACCTTCCAATATCCTATGTTTTGACATGCATGTAGAGAATATCATTTTTATACTCTCAAATTACTTCTCTACTGGCCCCATATATCTGAGTGTATAAATAAGAGTTGAGGTCATGAATCTTACCTCTTGGGAATGAAAGGTTTAGGTGTCTTCACTTGATTTCCTTGAATGATTTTGTCACACCTTATGGAGTAATTTGATGGGGAGGCTTTTCCTCTCTAAAACCCTTCTCTCTCCCTCTAGAAATGTCCAGAAAGTTGCTTAAAATGAGCAATAATATCGAATATATCGATAGAGAGGTCGGGTTAAAATTTAGAAAATTGGAGCACCGAGTCAAATATGCGATCGCATTTGCGATCGCAGAATGAACATGCAGTCCGCATAATGGGCCGAAGAATGCCTCTCAAAAATCCCTACATTCTGACTCAGTCTGCATTAATAATGCAACCCGCATTCACGTTATGCGGTCGCAAAGTGCATCGTAAAACTGACACTTACAAAATTCAAAGGAGAAAATGCAACGACTATGCGGTCCACATTTTTATTATGCGACCGCGTTTCAGCCGCATAACTGACTTCAATTTTAACTAACACTCTGACTCACTTTACGGTAGATATGCGGTCCGCATATCTGATTTGCGGCCGTATTCTGGACCGCCATTCTTGCATTTTCTGGAAACTTATTCTTGAGTTTTTCATGCACTATTCAATCCAAAAGGTCCATGCTAACACATGCTCTTAGATTGTCACCACAGGATCCGGGTTCTTGAGTAGGAATTTCACGGGGCATTACACTCACATCGGCTTAACTCGGCTCTAAACTTAGTAATGGCCTACATAGAAAAAAGGAGATATCAGTTAACGCAGAAGGAAAAGAAAACAAAAAAAAATGAACAATAAGAGTTAGTGCTTACCCGAGAGAAGAGACGACGAGCCTCGTCAAAGAGAGTAGATGTGTTATTGAGGTCAGTGGCATCATTGACCCCAGTAAAATAATCCTGAAAAGGATCTTCTTCGAGAAGCTTTCTCGGGTTGGGCATTCGCAGAGCTTGAGCGTCCTTTATTGCCTCCTCGAAATAAGATGGTAGAGAAGGGGATCAACCTATTGTCATGGCCCTGAACTCCTCACTCCGGGCGCTCTGATTAGCCTCGAGATTCTTGGCGCTTGCTCCCTCCAGTGTAATTTTTTAAGGCAAGGGAATAATCTTGATCTCAAAGGAATTGGGGGCTTTTCCCGAGTCTTTCTTCGGAGTTTCCTCACCACGAGGCAAGGTCTCAGTTCGGAGTGCTTGACGGCCTTAACCGGTTCCCTAGTTTGGGTCACTAGCGCCGATTCTTCGCCCTCATTTTATTCATCATCCAGAAACTAGTGGGTCGAATCTATGTCCACGTGAATAAGTTTCCTCCTTAACCTTCGAGTAGGGGCCCTCTTATCTTGGGGTTCTTCGGGTTTCGAAGTCCTTTTTTTCCTTTTGTTATCTTTTATTGATTTGGGAACCGAGGACTCAGTCTCTTTCCCTGGCAGGGCTGGCTTCAATAAACCTAGGAGAAGAACTTACCATGGTGTTTTGCCTCATATTTCCCTTCGATAAGTCATGCTATTTGTGCTCATCATAGGAGGAGGTCACGATCAGTTTCCCATCCTAGTCCTCGAGGTCAAGGACATGGGGTATCCAAGCGACAGCTACAAAAAAGGTAAAGGCACTACTAAATGCAGGAACAGAGTATAAGAAGATACTGGGAAACGGACTTCACTTATGATTGGGATTCCACTTCTCCAGTTACAACATTTTTCCCTTAGGGATGACGTCCGAGGTCCTCGACGAACCGGCTCATCGAGTCTCGATCCTTATCCTTGTCGTTGCTAGCAAAGATGGCTTTTCTTGATCGACGTTGAAGCTTTATCAGCCCTCGAAATAGTTGAGGCTGATACAGCCGAATAAGGTGGTTGAGGGTAAACTCTAATCCCTCAGCCTTGCTAGAGAAGTAAAGCAACATAATCACGATACCCCAAAAAGAGGAATGGATTTGGCCGAGGGTAACTTTATATCTTTTGCAAAAGTCAATCACTGCTGGACCAAAGGAACCCAGTGTGAAGGGGTAAGTATAAACACTTAAGAACCCCTCCATATGAGTATTAATGCTCTACTAGCGGTCGGGGATCTATACCACCACCTCGTCCCCCCAGCCACAGTGTTTCTTCAAGGCCTTGGGATGCTTCTCCATTATTAAACTAATATATCGGGACACATGTTCGCATCGGCCTAGGATTGTGGGGGGTTATCAATGTTAAATTATTATTTATCACACTAGGTCAGGGAATGATCTTGTAAAGGGCCGGTGCCACAATTTTGGCCGGCCGAGAAGACGAGGAGGAAGCTTTCTCCTTTTTGGGGACACTCTCTGAAGTTTTCACAATTAATTCGAGTAAGAAGAAGCGAAGATAGGCGTATTTTGGTATTTTCTGACACTAAAAGAAATGGGAGTAGCAGATAATGAGAGAAAATAGATGAAGGGAAAGAGATATTGAAGAAGTTTAGAAGTGGTTTGAAGATTGGAGTAAAGCTTTCTCTGAAATTAAACCTTGAATTTATAGGTGAGCGGCGACGATTCAATATCGCTAGTGGCCAACTACCACTGGAGAAGCATTTAATGCTTTGGGAAAGCGAGCCGAAGGGATGTTTTGGTCACTTAGAATGCCTACATCATGAGAATGACATCATCATCAAGGGCTCCAAAAAATCGAGGTTCAAATCATTTCTTATCATTTTACTCTAACAAAATACTGGGACTATCTGTATACGGTAAAATCATGTATCCTCAATTTTGTGGGATCAAGGGCTCACATCGAGGAATACAAGGCTCGCATTGCGGGATAAACTCAGTATGGACCAGGTTCAAGTTTTAGGGAAGAATATAAGGCTCGACGATCGAAGTGCAAGATGAATACCTGTCACGCCCCAAATCGAGGGACATGACCGGCGCCTGACCGAGTTGCCCCAGTCAAGCGGACCTAGGTGCCTTTCATTCCCACGCGTTAACCCTGTGTTGATTGTTTCTCATTAACCAAATATTTTACCAATAATGACTGATTTCATAATGCATAAACATAACCATGTGATTGATTCACTAACAAGTTCATAATTTATATTTACAACGCCCCATACATATACATAGGCCACAATCCCACGGTTTACATGTCTATGGAGCCTCTAGGATACAAAAAGGGAAATACAATACTTGCCGGTAACAAGGCTCCGGCTATACCTTACAAAACCAAAATGAAATCTAAACAACAGGAGTGGCATGAGCCACGCAGGGCCCCGAAAGGAAAGGGGCTCACCAAAACGAGCAGTGGAAGATGAAGGACGCTACTGCCGATGAGCTGAAGTACCTGCTAACGATCCACCTACAATCATAACACGAATGTAGCGTCCCCAGCAAAAGGGATATCAGTACACTGGAATTATACTGGTATGTATGGACAAGCTTTGTCCCAAGTAAACTCAAGCCATTGAATTACATCAACAATTAATTAAGCCAGCTAACCATGTTTCCACATTTTCCTTATTTCAAATAATTCTCAACACAAAGCACTTTCTACAATCAACCAATTTAACAATAACCAATCAATCACGTAAAGCACAAGTAGTCAAACAAAGGGGCGATCAGTGCCCCACAGGTTGCAAACTCTCCTGCTGTCTCCTTTCACAATTTCACATTATTGATTTTTGTATCAATTTTCAATAGCGATTTCGATCGCTTTCCATCCTTATTGCCCCTGACCACTTATTACCTCGGCCACCCTTATCACCCCAACCCACACCTTATTTCACCACGTTGCGGCGCGCAACACGACCCGCCTTACAGTTGAAAACACAACAATTTCAAACAGCAGATAAGGTACTACACACAATTTCAACAAGTTCAAATAGGCAACTTACACATTGGTTCATGTTCTCAATTTCTTCTCAATTCAATATCACAACCATGTTACAATATTTCCACAATTCAAGTGTTTCATCTCTTTCCACAATAAACCAATTCTCAAGTGTTTCGTTTGTTTTCCACAAGGTGCCATATAGGCCATCATAGTCATTATTCACAATTCTTTTGCCAAATTAAACTCTCATTTTACATCACTCATAACTCAACAACAAACTTTGAATATCCAACAACAACATCAAGAATTTCACACAATTTGTCAATTTAACACGAAACAAACAAACTTCACACATATAGGCGATTTCACAAGAATCAAAATTAGACATACATACCTGGTGATGAGTTTTCCTTCCTACTTTATGCTTACCCAAGATATCCTACTCTTGCCAACCTTGTTCTTGAAGACTCTTACTTCTACTCACTTCTTTTTACTAGAAATCAAGTTCAATAATCATGCATGAGTGTAAAATTCTATTTCCAAAAGCTATTATATGCAAACCTCTCTTCTCCCAATTTAAAACTGAAAATCAAAGAAAATAGTTAGGGTTTTTACCTTGAAAAGATTGGGGAAGTTGAATCCTTGCCCTAGGATCCCTTGGAATTAAGTGGTTGGAACAATCTTTGAAGATGAAAGATTTCTCTCTCTAAAACCCCTCTCTTCTCTCTCTAATTTTGGTAAGATGATATGATAAAATGAAGAAGAAGTGTGTTATATTAAAGAAGAGATCGGGTCAAAATGTTACAAAAATCTGGGCCGGGGTCAGTTATGCGGTGCACTATGCGACCGCGGAATCAACATGCGGTCCGCATAGTGACCGCAGAATTGCCCCAAATTTACACAGGTTCTGTTAAGGAATGCGGCCAGAATGCGGTCCGCATGCGTGATCTGCGGTCGCAAAGTGCACCGCAGATTTGACATGCGATCGCATAACGACCGCACTTCAGCACGATTTTGGGAAACTCTCTGGAATGATTTGCGGCAAGAATGCGGTCCGCATGTCAGGTTTGCGATCGCATTCTTGACCGCATATTGGACACTTTTCGGAAAAATTAATTCTACGCATTCCTAACACATTATTCGGACCATGACACCATAGCTACTAGGTTTTATGCACAAAAATTTTACGGGGCCTTACAATACCGAAGCCGAGTATGACCAACCCCGAGATGGATTCGTTATGGGTTTGTAACAGAAAAAGTAATATTCTCGCAACGTCTCCAAGATCGTGGCGTAATCAAAACAAATTCATACTTGTCAGTACAAATTTGTACTAGGTGGTTATACATATGTCCCAATAAGATTCTTTACTGTAAATAGAAATCTACCTTATTTAGGATTTCCCTATTATATAAAGGGGATCCCAATCATTTGTAACCATCATCAATCATTGGCAAATGAATATATCAGAATTGTTCTTTTTACTTTGTTGTTCTTACTTTATTTCTCTTGACCTACCTCGAGGCCACCTTAGATTAAGGTCGAGACTAGCTTGCACACTGATTTGATTATACTTACTTCTTTCATTTATACGTTAGAATTTTTGGTTATTAATTAGTATTGTACTAAATCACGTATCTTTCAAACCATAAACAAATTTAATTGTTACTCGTATTTTTGAGGTAAATAGTCACATACTATATTGCTTTGCTTCTCTCACCTCTACCTAGGAATCATGGGTGGAGCTACGGGCCGAAAGGGGTTCATCATCCAAAGTCATTTATTGGAATATTATATTGTGTATATAGGATTAAATATTTTTTCAGTTGTTGAATTCCTTCGATATTCACGTGTTTACCTTTTTTGGTATTGGTAATATTACTCTTCGAAAATCGTGTGTTAAGGTCCTCTTATTATACCTTCACAATTAGGGTATACAAACCAAACTAGAAAACCACACCAAACCAAATGGTCAAATCAAATTGTTTGAAAAATTTGACTAGGTTTGGCTTCATTTGGTTTGGTATTGAGTAAAAAAACCTTGGTCATACCGACATATAAATATATAATTTTATATATACTTTTAAGATTTTATATGGAATTTTCTTTAAAAAATATCTAGAAATATTTGGGATTTTCTTGCGAGATATAATATTTAATAGTATATGAAGTGCTCCATATTTATTAACCTTAAATAATTGGTTGTAACATCACTTTCTCATCAAGTGTTACTGAAATGCATCAATCTCTTTGTTCTTCCATATTCATATCATTATGTTAAGATCTATGAAATTCTTATATCTTTTTCGAATGTGAAGTGATTATTATTATTTAAGTATTATATTAATTTTTTATATTTAACTACTAAATTCGATTAACCTTGAAAGTGTACATCAATAAAAAGTATTGCCAGATGACTAAAAAAATAACTAGTATGTGCTACTAAGTAAATTCTCCGATAAGAACTTTTTAATAGATTGTTTGTCAATTTTTTATATTTTTACTAAATATATATTTACTTATCAAAATTTTAAAAGTAAGATTGAAATAATATCTAAGTAACAAAAAATCCAAAAAATCCAACAAATAAAACCGAAACAATCCAAACTGATATCATCCCGGTCCATATATACCCCAGTAGCAATATCTGTTGTTTCCTCCACTGCCTAATTAATTAATATAGAAAATATTATTTGTGTCGATATCTAGTTAAGAGAGTGTTAGCTGATAAAATTCTTTGAAAACTAGTGTCAATCTACCGCAACTCTCTTTTTAAAATTTTTATCGGAGCTTCGAGTAGATTATATTTTTCGAGACAAACATTAGAGGTGATTATGTAGGGTTGGGGTGATATCTCAATATATGGATTCTTACTTTTTATAAACACAATAATTTGAGTGTACACATGAATAAGAATTAAGAATGCAAGGACATTTCTTGTTGTTTGACTCAAAAGTTATTATACATTTTATGAATACAAAAAAATATACACGAGTTATGGGTCAATCATAGCAAATCGTAATAACTCATGAACCATGTGAGAAATAATAATAAACACTCAAGATTAGGATAATAAGTATTTACAACTTTTATTGGTGATATTGACTTGGTCTGCCTCTCCATGAAGAGGTTCAAAGCCTTATAATGATGTTTTATCCTCCCATGAGATGGGTATTTCTTGTATGTTCTCTCTCTCCCTCTCTCTCTGGAGAATAGTGAAGAAGAAGAAGAAGAAACCCCTCTTTTCGGCGTTCATTCTTCTAGTATTTATAGCTGTGAGTTCCATGAGAAGGAAGTGAGTGGCCGTGACCACGTTGTGATTTTGTCCCCATGGGGACGCGGGTAGGTCATACCTTTGTCCACCTTACTGAATGAGAAAAGAATCATGTTATAATCTAGTGGTCATGCTTCATATCAATTATGGATTAGTTCAAGATACGATTATCTTCATTAATTGTCATGTGGTCAGATTCTGACTCATACAGTTAGTCCCTCCGTTAATCGAGGTCGTGCTTCAGCTTAACTCGATGAACGGACTTTGTCAATTATGGTCTGAAAAACATAGATAAGGGAGGAGGCCATTGCTCTAGTCGAGACTGTGATCTTCTTGGCAACGGCCTGAATCTTGTAGAATTCTTGGCATCATATCATCATATTTTTGAGTTATCGTGTGGTCGGGACAGAGCTGTAACGACCCTGGCCGGTCGTTTTAGAAAATTACGCCCTGATCCCCAATTTAACTATTCCCCCTAAGTTCATTTCTGCTATTGTGGTTTGCCGGGAGAGTCGGTTCTGGAATTCGGAGTGTTTTAGGACACTTAGTCCCTAAATAGAAGCTTTATAGTTGGAAAAAATGGCCCGTAGTCGGAACAGTGTTAAAACGACCTCAGAACAGAAATATGATGGTTCCATTAGCTCCGTTAGGTGAATTCGGGGTTGGGAGCGCGTTCGGAATGTATTTTGGAGGTCTGTAGCTCAATTAGGCTTGAAATGCCGAAGTTGGAAATTTTGGCGAATCCGAACGATAGGTGAGATTTTGATCCGGGGGTCGGAATGGAATTCTGATAATTTCTGTAGCTTCGTTATGTGATTTTGGATATATCCGCGAATGTTCGGGTCATTCGGACGTTGTTTGGTCGGGTTTTAGATCGAATGTGTAATTCGGAAAGTTTTAAGAAATTTAGGCTTGAATTCGATGTGAATTATGGGTTTTGATGTTGTTAGACGTGTTTTGAGGATTAGAACAAGTTTGAATAAGGTATTAGGATATGTTGGTGTGTTTGTATGAGGTCTCGGGGGCCTCAGGGTGATGTCGGATGGTTAAACGGGAGAAA
The DNA here is from genome assembly GCA_032618575.1 of Nicotiana noctiflora. Taxonomy (NCBI): domain Eukaryota; kingdom Viridiplantae; phylum Streptophyta; class Magnoliopsida; order Solanales; family Solanaceae; genus Nicotiana; species Nicotiana noctiflora. The sequence goes on along the minus strand of JASVEL010009248.1, from coordinate 56,021 downwards.
CCATGGAAAATTGCAGGTTTTGGTGCTGGTTCTGTTGTTTTCACCCCTGCAGAAATGGAACCGTAGAGGCGAGTCCGCTAAAGTGCAATATGGGGCGCGGCAGCGGAGTGGATCGCAGGAACGGTCCTTTGTCCGCATAAGTGGCATCGCGAGTACGAAAATGGGACCGCAGAAGCGGTCAGGAGATGGAATTGGGAGTTTTGCAGAGGCGGATGGGTTCTCGCTTAAGTGAGTCCACAGAAACGGACTCCTATTCGCAGGAGTGGGCGTTTGTCCGCATGAGCGGCCCTAGGCTCGCAGAAGTGGATTGGGCCAGCCAGGCCCGGGAATTCGCAGAAGCGACAAATTATCGCGGAAGTGGTTCGGCAGAAGCGGAAAATAGTCTGCAGAAGCGAAAATCGTAGAGGGTTTAAATATACCAGAAGTTAGAAATTTCAGAAACATTTCAAACATTGAGGGCTCGGCTTAAGGGGAGATTTGGGCGGTTTTGAAAGAGAATTCGAGGGGTTTCTTCAGGTAATCAATTATGGACTCAAATTATGATTGTTGTTGATAATATTATGCAAGCTTTTCATGAAAATGGAGGAATTTGGGGTATTTAATAGGGGTTTTCACCCTAGGCTTAAACTTTAGAAAATCTAAGGTTTGAATGGGAAAATGGAGTCCAAATTTAGTAAACTTTATATGCTTAGACTCGTATTGAGACGAGGGTTCCGAATAGGTGACTTTTATGATTTTTCAATAAGCGTACCGAAAGTCGGGTTTTGGCAACTTGTGGGTTTTGGTGTATTTGAATCGTTTTGATTGGGTAATGCCTAGTTGGCCTATTTTGATGTGATTCTATTGATTTTTATCAGATACTACACCTGTGGAGGCCGACATTCGCGGCAAGAGAGTTATCTCATAGCGGTTTTGTCGGAGTCGAGGTAAGTGGCTTGTCTAACCTCGTGTGGGGGAACTTTCACCCCTAGGATATTATGTGATAGTTTAAATGCCTTGTACGCGAGGTGACGGGCGTGTACATGCGGCTGGTTGTTGTAACACACACTTTACTTGAATTGTCCAATTAGTGATATTCCTCTTCTTAGCTGATTAAATCGTTACTTTTACCCGGTATTAGATAGAAAAGCATGATTAGATAGGATTTAACTGTTTAGTTGACTAATTTTCTTACTTTAACTTCTTGATAATTGTTGGCACTAGTTTCGGTGAAGTTGTAGTTAAGCATATTATATTCTCTCTGTGTGTTTCTTTATTTGTTGTGTTGGAGGACTGCGGGTTCGATTCCCGGAGATCCCAAGGCTGTGGGTTCGATTCCCAGAGACCCGGAGTGATATTGTTTGTGGACTGCAGGTTCGATTCCCAGAGATCCGAGGGTTGCGGGTTCTATTCCCGGAGACCCGGAGCTATTGATATATTATTAAGATATGGACTGCGGGTTCGATTCCGGGAGATCCTGAGTTATTGATATATTATTGAGATATGGACTGTGAGTTCGATTCCCGGAGATCCCGAGTTATTGATATATTGTTGAGATATCGACTGCGGGTTCGATTCCAGGAGATCCTGAGATCATTGAGACACATCTTGTGGCATTGAGACATGGGATGCGGGTTCGATTCCCGGAGACTCAGAGATACTATTATTGGGACTGCGGGTTAAATTCCCGTAGCTCCTGGATTGTTGATTATAGAATGGGACTGTGGGTTCAATTCCCACAGGTCCTGGACTTGTTAACTGAGTTTTGTTACTTGTTGTTAGCTTAATTGTAGATGGTTGCAGTAATCACTTTATTGTTGTTATTTCAGAATTTTTGTTATTTAAAACTGCTTACTATTGTTATTATCATTTTATTATTCTCTCTCTCAGTAGGGCCCTGACCTTTCCTCGTCACTACTCCATCGAGTTTAGGCTTGGCACTTACTGAGTACCGCCGTGGTGTACTCATGCTACTCTTCTGCACACTTTTGTTGTGTAAATCCAGGTACATCAGGACAGGCCCATTCTAGGTGATATCAGCACCACATTGGAGACCTCGAGGTATGATCTACTACGTCCGCGGATCCGGAGGCCCTCCTTCTATTCTGATAGTTCTATAGATGTTTTTCCTTCTTTTTGTTGTTTTAGATACTCTTTACACATAGAGCCTCAGTTGTATTTCTTTTAGTCTGTGTTACCCGTGGGATTCCGGGTCTTGGTGGCATTTTTATACAGTGTGTTGGCGAGTGTATGTTCCAAGCGACATGGATTTCATTCTTAATCATATCGATTTTCCGTTATTTCTTGTTTATAGTTCATAACTTGTATATTCCGCAATGTATTAGGCTTACCTAGTCGCGGTGACTGAGTGCCGTCATGACATGTTCGCGATTGGTGAACAAGGGTCATGACAAGTTGGTATCAGAGCTCTAGGTTCATAGGAGTCACAGGACACAGACCGGTTACTTAGAGTCTCGCTGATCAATAAGGAGACGTACGTATTTATCTACGAGAGGCTATGTAACTACTTAGGAAACTCTTCGATTTCTTTTGGATTCCTTGTCGTGCGACATTTTTGGCACCAAATCTAAACTTACGCTTTCTATTCTCTCACGGATGGTGAGGACACGTGCTACTTGCGAGACGATCAGGTACCGCGCCCCCTGTTGCCGCCGTCGGAGGTAGGGGCCGAGGTAGAGGGACGAGGACGCGCACGAGGTGCGGCCATAGCACCCGCGCGCGCTGCCGCTGAGGTGCCACGGGTGGATCGGGTTGGAGCACGTGCACGGTGTGCACCGAGCTACGGCTACTACTACTCCGGCCTCCGAGGAGACACGGCCGAGTTCATGAGTATGTATACCACTTTAGCTCGGGCGGACTGCTTCCTCTCGTTGCGGCTACATCTCAGGCGGGAGGGGCCCGGACTCCCGCGGCCGCTACACCTGAGCAGTGAGTGCCAGTGGGACAGGTTCCGGAGATTATGGTTATGACTCCTACCGCCCCAGCACAGCCCGGAGGTTGGCCAGCTGCCTCCGAGGACGAGCGGCGTAGATTGGAGAGGTTCAAGAAATATGACCCTCCGGTGTTCAGTGGTTTGGCTTCAGATGATGCATTGGGTTTTCTAGAGGAGTGTCATTGTATTCTTCGTACTATGGGGATTGTGGAGACCAGCGGGGTTTCCTTCACTGCTTTTCAGTTTCGTTGGGCCACTTATGATTGGTGGCGCACGTATGAGTTGGATAGTCTGGAGGAGTCTGCTTCGTTGACCTGGACGCAATTTTTAGATCTGTTTTTGAGGGAGTTTGTTCCCTAGAGCCTTAGGGATTCTTGGCACTTGGAGTTTGAGCGATTGCGACAAGTCTCCATGTCAGTATCGGAATATGCTATCAGTTTCACCCGCCAAGCCAGGCATGCACCGGCTTTGGTGGACACGGTCCGGGAGAGAGTGCGGAGATTTATTGAGGGCCTAATTTCGCCGATCCGATCCAGCATGGCTAGAGAGTTGGAGACGGATATATCTTATCAGTAGGCAGTGAGCATTGCCAGAAAGATCGAGAGTATGCTACCTAGAGAATGGGGAGAGAGGGAGGCCAAGAGGTCTCATGAGTTGGGCCATTTCTCTGGTGCCCGCACTTCAGCAGCTGGTCGTTTTGGCAGGGGTTATTCCAGTCGACCAGTTCACTCAGCATTGCCAGCAGCTGGAAGTACTCCAGCTCTTCCAGCACCTCAGGAGCCTTATTATTCTCCCCCAGTTTCCAGTGCACCTCCTGCGCGGGCTACTTCCAGGGGTCAGACTAGTGGGGGTGAGGCCGGTCAGTCGCAGCCACTGCGTCCTCCCAAAACTTGTTTTGAGTGTAAGGATACTCGCCATCTGGTTAGGGAGTGCCCCGGGCGTATGGCTCCTCCTGAGTTGAAGGAGTTGAAGGATCAGTTATAGGAGTTATTGGGTAAGGGTTTCATTCGACCCAGTTGTTTTGCCTTGGGGTGCTCCTGTGTTGTTTGTGAAGAAAAAGGATGGTTCTATGCGTATGTGTATTGACTATCGTCAGTTGAACAAGGTTACAGTGAAGAACCGGTGTTATTTGCCTCGTATTGATGACTTATTTGACCATTTACAGGGCGCGCATGTGTTTTCCAAGATTAATTTAAGCTCTGGTTAGCATCAGCTGAATATTCGGGAGCTTGATATCCCCAAGACTGCCTTCGGGACTTGGTATAGTCACTATGAGTTCCTCGTTATGTCTTTCGTGCTGACTAATACCCCAACAGCTTTCATGAATTTGATGCATAGTGTATTCAGGCCGTATATTGACTCGTTCGTGATTGTTTTCATTGATGATATTTTGGTGTATTGTCGAAGTCGAGTAGAGCATGAAAACACCTGAGCATAGTGATTCAGACTCTGAGGGAGAAGCAATTATATGCCAAGTTCTCTAAATTTGAGTTTTGGCTGAGTTTGGTGGCATTTTTAGACTACATGGTGTCGAGCGAGAGTATTCAAGTGGATCCGAGAAAGGTGGAGGTCGTGCAGGGTTGGCCCAGGCCCTCCTCAACTACTGAGATTCGTAGTTTCCTTGGTTTGGCAGGTTATTACTGTCGCTTTGTGAAGGGGTTCTCTTCGATCGCAGCACCTATGACCGGATTGACCCAAAGGGTGCCCCTTTCTAGTGGACAGAGAAGTGTGAGGCGAGCTTGAAAAAGCTCAAGACAGCTTTGACTTCGGCCCCAATCTTGATGTTTCCTACCGGTTTAGGGTCCTATACAGTTTATTGTGATGCCTCACGGGTTGTACTTGGAGAAGTATTGACGCAGGACGGTAGGATGATTGCCTACCCGTCCAGACAATTGAAGATACATGAGAAGAACTATCTTGTTCCTGATCTGGAGCTAGCTGCCATTGTTCACGCCTTGAAGATTCGGAGTCATTACTTGTATAGGGTTCCTTGTGAGATCTACACTGATCACCGGAGCCTGCAGCACTTGCTTAAGCAGAAGGACCTGAATATGCATCAGAGGAGATGGTTGGAGCTACTGAAGGACTATGATATTACTATTCTCTATCATTCGGGCAAGGCTAATGTGGTTGCCGATGCCTTGAGTCGTCGGGCAGAGAGTTTGGGGAGTTTGACATATCTACCAGCTTCGGAGAGGCCTATGGCGATGGATGTTTAGGCTTTAGCCGGCAGTTTGTTAGACTGGATCTTTCGAAGCCCAGCTGGGTTCTGGCCTGTGTGGTTTCTCGGTCTTCTCTATTTGACCGCATCAGGGAGCGTCAGTTCGACGACCCTCATTTTCTTGTCCTTCAGGATTGAGTTCGGTGTGGTGATGCTCGAGATGTTACCATTGGGGATGATGGAGTTATGAGGATGCAGGGGCGTATTTGTGTGCCCAATGTGGATGATCTTCGAGAGTTGATTCTAACTGAGGCCCGTAGCTCGCGGTATTCCATCCATCCGGGTGCCGCGAAGATGTATCAGGACTTGAGACAGCATTACTGGTGGAGGCGGATGAAGAGAGATATAGTTGATTATGTTTCTAGATGCCTCAACTGCCAGCAGGTGAAGTATGAGCATCAGCGTCCGGGTGGATTGATGCAGCAGATTGAGATTCCAGAGTGGAAATGGGAGCGCATTACCATGGACTTTGTATCCGGACTTCCACGGACTGTTAGGAAGTTTGATTCCATTTGGGTTATTGTGGATCGGCTGACCAAGTCCGCCCATTTCAAATCGGTGAGCACTGCTTATTCATCGGAGCGACTGGTGGAGATCTATATCAGGGAGATAGTTCGGCTGCATGGTATTCCAGTTTCCCTCATTTCAGATAGAGGCACTCAGTTCACTTCACGGTTCTGGAGAGCCGTACAGCAGGAGCTAGGCACTCGGGTGGAGCTGAGCACAGCGTTTCACCCCCAGACTGATGGTCAGTCCGAGCGCACTATTCAGATTTTGGAGGATATGCTCCGTACGTGAGTGATTGAGTTTGGAGGTTCATGGGATCACTTCTTGCCACTGGCGGAGTTTGCTTATAACAACAGCTACCAGTCCAGTATTCAGATGGCACCATATGAGGCCCTATATGGTAGGAGGTGCAGGTCTCCCGTGGGTTGGTTCAAGCCGGGCGAGGCCAGGCTGCTAGGTACTGATATGGTTCAGGATGTAATGGACAAGGTCAAGGTGATTTAGGACAGACTTCGTGCAGCCCAGTCTAGACAAAAGAGTTATGCAGACAAGAAGGTTCGCGATGTGGCTTTTATGGTTGGCGAGCGAGTTCTGCTTCGAGTCTCGCCCATGAAGGGCGTTATGAGGTTTGTAAAGAAAGGAAAGCTGAGTCCTAGATTTATTGGTCCTTTTGAGATTTTGAGGCGTGTTGGGGAGGATGCTTATGAGTTGGCCTTACCTCCTAGCCTAGCCGGAGTCCACCCCGTATTTCATGTCTCTATGCTCCAGAGATACCATGGTCACCCGTCGCATGTGTTGGATTTCACTTCTGTTCAACTAGACGAGGATCTGTCTTATGTTGAGGAGCCAGTAGCCATTCTAGACAGGCAAGTCAGAAAGCTAAGGTCAAAGAACATCGCTTCAGTAAAGGTTCAGTGGCGGGGTAAGCCGGTCGAGGAGGTGACTTGGGAGACCGAGCATGATATGCGCAGCAAGTATCCTCATCTCTTCACTACTCCAGGTAGGTTTTTTATGCTCGTTCGAGGACGAATAAATCTTTTAAGTGTGGGAAGATTTAACGAACCGGTCGGTCATTTTAGAAAATAACGCCCCGATCCCCAATTTAACTGTTCCCCCTAAGTTCATTTCTGCTATTGTGGTTTGCCGGGAGGGTCGGTTCTGGAATTCGGAGTGTTTTGGGACACTTAGTCCCTAAATAGAAGCTTTATAGTTGGAAAAAATAGCCCGTAGTTGGAACATTGTTAAGACGACCTCGGAACAGAAATTCCGATGGTTCCATTAGCTTCGTTAGGTGATTTCGGGGTTGGGAGCGCATTCGGAATGTATTTTGGAGGTCCGTAGCTCAATTAGGCTTGAAATGCCGAAGTTTGAAATTTTGGCGAATCCGAATGATAGGTGAGATTTTGATCCGGGGGTCAGAATGGGATTCTGACAATTTCTGTAGCTTGGTTATGTGATTTTGGATATGTTCGCAAATTTTCAGGTCATTCGGACATCGTTTGGTCGGGTTTTAGATCGAATGTGTAATTCGGAAAGTTTTAAGAAATTTAGGCTTGAATTCGATGTGAATTATGGGTTTTGATGTTGTTAGACGTGTTTTGATGATTGGAACAAGTTCGAATAAGGTATTAGGATGTGTTGGTGTGTTTGGATGAGGTCCCGGGGGCCTCGGGGTGATGTCGGATGGTTAAACGGGAGAAAACATGGAAATATTGCAGGTTTTGGTGCTGGTTCTGTTGTTTTCGCCCCTGCGGAAATGGAACCGCAGAGGCGAGTCCGCTGAAGTGGAATATGGGGCGTGGGAGCGTAGTGGATTGCAGGAACGGACCTTTGTCTGCATAAGCGGCATCGCGGGTGCGAAAATGGGACAGCAGAAGCGGTCAGGAGATGGAATTGGGAGTTTCGCAGAGGCGGATGGGTTCTCGCTTAAGCAAGTCAGCAGAAACGGACTCCTATTCGTAGGAGCGAAAAGTTCCACAGGAGCGGGTGTTTGTCCGCAGGAGCGGCCTCGCGGAAACGGCCCTAGGCTCGCAGAAGCGGATTGGGCCAGCCAGGCCTGGGAATTCGCAGAAGCGACAAATTGTCGCGGAAGCGGTTCCGCAGAAGTGGAAAATAGTCCGCAGAAGCGAAAATCGCAGAGGGTTTAATTATACCAAAATTTAGAAATTTCAGAAACATTTCGAGGGCTCGGCTTAAGGGGCGATTTGGGCGATTTTGAAGGAGAATTCGACGGGTTTCTTCAGGTAATCAATTATGGACTCAAATTATGATTGTTGTTGATAATATTATGCAAGTGTTTCATGAAAATGGAGGAATTTGGGGTATTTAATGGGGGTTTTCACCCTAGGCTTAAACTTTAGAAAATCAAAGGTTTGAATGGGCAAATGGAGTCCGAATTTAGTAAACTTTATATGCTTAGACTCGTATTGAGACGAGGGTTCTGAATATGTGACTTTCGTGATTTTTTGATAAGCGTACCAAAAGTCGGGTTTTGGCAACTTGTGGGTTTTGGTGTATTTGAATCATTTTGATTGGGTAATGCCCAATTGGCCTATTTTGATGAGAATCTATTGATTTTTATCAGATACTACACCTGTGGAAGCCGACATTTGCGGCAAGAGAGTTGTCTCTTAGCGGTTTTGTGCCGGAGTCGAGGTAAGTGGCTTTTTCTAACCTCGTGTGGGGGAACTTTCACCCCTAGGATATTATGTGATAGTTTAAATGCCTGTTACGCGAGGTGACAGGCGTGTACATGCGCTGGTTGTTGTAACACACACTTTACTTGAATTGTCTGATTAGTTATATTCCTGCTCTAAGCTGATTAAATCGTTACTTTTACCCGGTATTAGTTAAAAGAGCATGATTAGATAGGATTTAACTGTTTAGTTGCCTAATTGACTTACTTGAACTTCTTGATAATTGTTGGCACTTGTTTTGGTAAAGTTGTAGTTAAGCATATTATATTCTTTATGTGTGTTTCTTTATTTGTTGTGTTGGAGGACTGCGGGTTCGATTCCTGGAGATCCCAGGGTTGTGGGTTGGATTCCCAGAGATCCGGAGTGATATTGTTTGTGGACTGCGACTTTGATTCTCGGAGATCCGAGGGCTGCGGGTTCGATTCCCGAAGACCCGGAGCTATTGATATATTATTGAGATATGGATTGCGGGTTCGATTCCCGAAGATCCCAAGTTATTGATATATTATTGAGACATGGACTGCGGGTTCGATTCCCAGATATCCCGAGTTATTGATATATTGTTGAGATATGGACTGCGGGTTCGCTTCCCGGAGATCCTGAGATCATTGAGACACATCTTATGGCATTGAGACATGGGATGCGGGTTCGATTCCCCGAAACTCAGAGATACTGTTATTGGGACTGCGGGTTAAATTCTCGTAGCTCCTGGATTGTTTATTATAGAATGGGACTGTGGGTTCAATTCCCACAGGTCCTGGACTTATTAACTGAGTTTTGTTACTTGTTGTTAGCGTAAATGTAGACGGTTGCAGTAATCACTTTATTGTTGTTATTTCAGAATTTTTGTTATTTAAAACTGCTTATTATTGTTATTATCATTTTGTTATTCTCTCTCTCAGTAGGGCCCTGACTTTTCCTCGTCACTACTCCAATGAGGTTAGGCTTGGCACTTACTGAGTACAGCCGTGGTGTACTCATGCTACTCTTCTGCACACTTTTGTTGTGCAGATCCAGGTACATCAGGACAGTCCCATTCTAGGTGATATCAGCAGCACATTGAAGACCTCGAGGTATGATCTGCTACGTCCGCGGATCCGGAGGCCCTCCTTCTATTCTGATAGTTCTAGTAGATGTTTTTCCTTCTTTTTGTTATTTTAGATACTCTTTATACATAGAGCCTCAGTTGTATTTCTTTTAGTCTGTGTTACCCGTGGGATTCCGGGTCTTGGTGGCATTTTTATACATTGTGTTGGCGAGTGTATGTGCCAAGCGGCATGGATTACATTCTTAATCATATTGATTTTTCGTTATTTCTTATTTATAGTTCATAACTTTTATATTCCGCAATGTATTAGGCTTACCTAGTCGCGGGGACTGGGTGCTGTCATGACATGTTCGCGATTGGTGAGCTAGGGTCGTGATAAGAGCGCCTTTTCTTGGTGAAGACATATGATGTTTTTAGTGCAATTCAAGCGAGACCGAACTTAGCATCATTCTGGTTCTCGCATTCGCTTAGGTTCGTAATTGTCGACGACGGGGGGATGGGTCGTATATGACATGGTCGAGGGAAGTAAATATGCTCCCGGTATGCTCTTCATAGCGTCCAGAGTCTTGAGAACGTACGGTGCTTCGCGGCCCCAAACCCGATCGTGATGGCGCCCAGCACCCTACTAGACAAACCCAACCATTAATCATATATTCAACACAATTGGCAACCGATATTTGATAAATGAAACAATAAACATTAAACCATTTAAGTAAAATATGGAAATACTAATAAGAATACCGATGTTTTAGCAAAACATAGCATATAGCGCAACCATGGACCCGGTGTCATGAATATGAGCCTCTACAGGTCAGAATAATACCCTACTACATAATATGTCTAAATGTGTGAAAGTGCAAAAAATAAATGACAAGGATAGAAGGAAGAGTCAACAGCTGCGAATATCATGCAGCTACCTCAAACTCTCCCGAAAGCGAGCCTGTTGATCACTGAAATGTCTACTCAACTTGAGAGAAGGACCTGGATCTGCACGCAAGGTACATGGAGTAATAGTGAGTACTCCGACGCAGTGAGTAATAAAAATGAATAACAACTGAGAGTATAAAATCTCGAAAGGGCACAGATAATGCTATCTCAAGCAGTAACCCAAATAAAACAGCATAAATCTGTGGAAACATAGCAAGAAATTCACTTTGAAAGTAACCAAATAAGCAAGAATACACAAGTATGGTCAGCCATTCTTACCTGACCAGTCAGCCATTATTACCTGACCAAAGCGTGTTTCGGTGTCATTGTTACCACTAGTCAGTCACTGTTACCTGACTGGTCAGTCATTATTACCTGACCGAATCACGTATGACAGTGTCATTGTTACCACTGTCCATTTCAAATGGTACCCCGCACGCACTGTGGGTGTGCAGACTCCAAGAGGGCTTCCTACAATCCAAGAGCTATCAACAAGGCCTGAAAGCCTGAATAATATCAACACGAGGCCTGAAAGCCTCCCACAGTGCTCAACATGCCTTCACATAAGGCTCTCAGCCTCAATTAGTCCAAATGCAGTCAACAGCCCCTTGGGCAACAGTAAAGCAAATAATACTCAACACAAACAGTAGTTAAATTATCAGTTTTAAAACTCCAAGTTGAGTAACTATGGATGAGTTTAAGAAACATGGTAATTTACCTGGACTGAGTTCAGGTAATATTTCAAATAGTGAGGGAAAAAAGTAAATTATAGTTCATAGGAGTTCAAACAATCGGCAATAAGCCCCAAGTATGGCAATGAGCCCAAGTCACAATGATAACAATAAAGCATTTGCAAATATATGGTCAAACCAACAATCGGGATGGACTAAGTCACAATCCCTAATGGTGCTCTACCCCACACTAAGGTCCAGCCTGCATGTCACCTCAATACAATACTAAGATGTGCAAATACGAGGTTTTAAACCCTCAGAATATCATTCACAAGAATTAGTCACCTCTAGCCGGGCGATAATCTAGCTCGCCAAGCCTTTCCCTCTCGAATCTACCTCCTTGTGTATAGAATCTGAATAAAACCATAAGGGTTACGTCACAATAAGCCAATAAACCATAACTCAATCGAAAAGACTCGAGAATCAACAAAAACCACGAAGTTGGCAAAACCCGAGCCTCAGGCCCACTTCTCAAAAACTTACAAAATTAAAATTTTCAGAATCCTCATCTCGCCACGGGTCCGTACATATAAAATATATCAAAATCAGAGTTCAAATGCCCCTTCAAATTCCAATTTTTCATTCCCAAAAACCAAGCCCTAACTTCTTCAATTTTTACCCAATTTTCAGATATTTCTAGGATGAATCTTCAATAAAATCATGTATTTAACTTATAAAACTTACGTCCAATCAATTCCCAGTCGAAACCCTTTTAATCCCTCGTCAAAAGCTCCCAAGTATGCTTAACAATGGAGAAAAATGAACTTGGTTCGCGGATGAAATGTTATAAAAACCCTTCTGTTCACCCAGTTTATGTGATCGCATCAATACCTATGTGATCACATAGAACAACCTTTTCAGGCCTCCAAAAAGGCCTATGCGATCGAAACCTCACCTATGCGATCGTACTACTTCAGAAACTAGACCTATGCGATCGCACAACTCACTCCGTGATCGCATTGAACAATTTCACCTCAGGACCTCTGGACCTCGGGTCCATTTAACACTACGCGATCACATTGAACCTTTTGCGATCGCAGTGAACAACTTCCACAAACTATGCGATCACATGCCCTTATCTACAATCGCGATGAACAATCAGCAAGACTCCCCAAAACCTTCTATGCAATCGCAATAGCACCTATGCGATCGCATGAACAAAAAGTCTGCAACACACCAGCAGATTTTCTGCAACTCAAAAGCCAATATTGGTCCGATTGACCATCTCAAATCACCCCGAGGCCCCCCGGACCTCAACCAAAATACCAACCTACTCCAAAACATCATACGAACACGTTACAATCATAAAAACACATCACACAATACAAAAATCCTCAATTCACCATGGATTCAAGCCTAAGTTAAACTAAAACATTCCGAAACTCACATTCGACCGAAAACCCGACCAAACGACGTCCTGAATGAACTGAAACTTTGCAGACATATCCAAAATCACCTAACGAAGTTACTGCAACTCTTGGAATTACCTTCCGACCCTCAGATCAAAATCTCACCTATCAATCAGAATTCGCCAAAATTCAAATTTCGCCAATTCAAGCCTAATTCTACACCGGAACTCCAAATTAAATTATGATCTCTCTCCTAAGTCACAAATAATCTCCCGAAGCTATCCAAACCACCGGAACTCACATTTGAGCCATAAACTATATAGTCAATATCTGGTTGACTTTTCCACAACAAGTTTCCTTCTAAGAGGCTAAGTGCCTCATTTTCAACTAAAACCAATCCAACTCTATCTGGTCAACTCAAGCACTGATATTAAATCATAGAGGGACATAATATAAGGGAAACATAGCAGTATATCACGTGACGACGCGCTGGGTCATCACATCATCCCCAACTAAAATAAATGCTCGTCCTTGGGCGGGTCAAGAAACATACCTGGAGTCTCAAACAGGTGGGGATATCTACTTAGCATCTCATGCTCGGTCTCCCAAGTATCCTCCTCTACGAGCCGACCTCTCCACTACACCTTCACTGAAGAAATATCCTTGGACCTCAACTTTCAAACCTGTCGACCCATAATACCCACCAGCTCCACATCATATGACAGATCATCATCCAGCTGAACCGTGTTAAAATCCAACACATGAGACAGGTCCCCAACATGCTTCTGGAGCATAGACACATGGAATACCGGATGTACACTAGGCAAGCTGGGTGGCAAAGCAAGCTCATATGCCACATTTCCAATCCTCCTGAGTATCTCAAAATTGCCAATGAACCTTGGACTCAACTTCCCTTTCTGCCCGAACCGCATGACACCATTCATGGGAGAAACCTTCAACAAGACCTTCTCGCCTACTATATATGACACATCACAAACCTTCCGGTCCACATAACTCTTCTGGCATGACTGTGTTGTATGAATCCTCTCTTGGATCAATTTCACTCTCTCTAAAGCATCCTGAACCATCTCAGTCCCCAGCAATATAGCTTTGCTAGGCTCGAACCATCCAATAGGAGATCTACACCGCCTACCATACAAAGCCTCATACGGGGCCATCTTAATACTGGATAGATAACTGTTGTTGTAGGCAAACTCTAAAAGCGGGAAAAATGCATCCCATGAACCTCCAAAATCAATAACACAGGCACGCAACATATCCTCCAAGATTTGAATAGTGCGCTCAGACTGTCCGTCCATCTATGGATGGAATGTTGTGCCGAACTCTACCTGCATACCCAGCTCCCACTGAAATGCCCTCCGAAACTGAGAAATGAACTGAGTACCTTTATTCGAGATAATAGATACCGGTATCCCATGTAATCTGACAATCTCCCGAATAAAGATCCTTACTGATTCACGTCCAAGCAACGGTTGTAGTCAATATAACTTAGTCTAATAAGTCCAAGATCGATCCCACAGAGAATTAACCATCAATCACAACTTTCACAACCCAAGAGTACTTCCGAATCAAGTTCCCAAAATTTAGAATATCTTTGTATATGATTTTCGAACTACTACTTGCAAGAATTAAAAATGCTTAAAAGAAAGAATTGAATGTTGAATAAAAATAATATGGAGAAGGACTAAGGTATTGATTTCCCCTATTGATGGAATCCCTTATCATTATGCTCATACAAATTATTAATATATTCTATCAATCATGAACGCTATGTGTATCGTAACCCTCCCGAGCAATTACAATAATTTACTAGTGCACTCTCCCGAGCTACCCTAGCTAGCTTTACTTTGAATAGTTCACTTAAGATTGCACCCAAGACTTCGTTATTCCTAACCCCGTCTTTACGCCTAAAGTTATAGATTCCTCCAATAACCTAGATGTAGTGTTATTCAACAATATACCTAAATATGCACTCTTTTCCAAGTTATGCACACTAAATAGGCACCGCTAATTGGGACGTCTACCAATTAACTACAACAAGAACGAAGTTGAAAAAATAGAAATCTAGTTCACAATTTGTAATCACATAAACGATAAGTTCATCCCTCAATAGGTTCCATCAAAACCTTAGAAAAGAATTTAGCTACTCATGCTTGAAGAAACAAGAATAATAATTGAAATCATAAAGAAATAATTGAAATAAAATAAAAGAAGGAGTTTGTGAGGAATCTCTCTTACTAAATATCTTGCAAAAGTATTGAATTAAAGACAACATGCCTCTATGGGGCATACTAGGAGTTTATATAGAGGTTTTAGGGCTTAAAAAACTAAATTCAAATCCAATTAGGAGAACTGGGCGCCGGCTTCCGCTGTTCGTTCGCGGCCATGAGCCAACCGCGAACAGTCAAACTTCAGAATGCCTCTTTTTTCGTGGTTCATCCGCGACCGCGAATGAACCGCGGATGAACAGTGTTGCGTATTTTTGACTGCTTGTTCCAGCTCTTTTCACCTTAGATCTTCTCTTGGCCTTTTCATCAACATATGACTTCAAAATACTGTTCTTAGCATCCATTGCATCACATGTACCTATAACACACAAACAAACACTAATCAAAGCATTTTGTCCTCATAAACAACATAAATACCATAACAAAGTGTGATTATTTAGGGCATAATTATAGTCAAATTTACCTATTATCAATACCCCACACTTAAACCTTTGCTCGTCCTCGAGCAACTTTAATCACACTTTAGGCCAATTAACAAAAATTTGTCTCCCCCAAAATATGTCACAAAAGCTATTATACATGAACAACCTAAGATATGCACAATCTTTACCTAACCGCAAACTCTCATGCCCGCACATTATTACTTACTCTATTGATTACCAAAAACTTGCAAATTTACCTTCTTCCTCTTGAATTACATGCCCTCACAAAATTTATTTAGAGAAGTTCCCACACATTAACAATTCAAATACATGGAACTTATAGATATCGGAAAAATTCACTCACTCTCAACAAGGAACATTTATATGAATACAGACACACCATAGGCTTGCCCCTAGTGTAATACTCCATTAATCGAGTTATTCTATCATAGATCAAGAGGTCTTTAAGGGTTGTAATGTAGGATATGGGACGGGTAGGATACTTTTGGTTATAGTGACTAGCCTCCCTAAGCACTTTTCTTTTCTTTTTCACAACTTCCTTTTTTGTTTACTTCCTTATGTCTCCCATAAACATTCCTTCACCTTTCTTCACTTTTAACCCCCACTTTTCTTTTATTGATGTAACTGGCCTTTCTAATTTTTTTACATATTCATCAATATAGCTCTTTGTTTCATTGCTTTGCAATATTATTTTGGACCAGTCCACTATTTTCTATCATTTATTCTTGATTTTCCCTTTTTCAATTTCCCTTCACCCCACACTTAAACTTTTGCATATTCATTACAATACAAGTGCTTCTAGGATGTAAAGTAGAACATTATACATATTTGATTAACATTCAAGGGTTATCAAAGAATAGGCTTAAGCTCAAAGGGGTTAACTAAGATATAATGTACGGGTGAATTCATGTCTATTGGTATATGGGGTTACACAAAGAAATGCCTCTATCCTTTCTACAACCAAACAACTTCTATTTCGCTTTGCAAACACACAGGGCAAGTTCTAGGCATCATGTACAACATACAATGTAAGTAAAAACCTCACACACACATGGCATGCAACTCATTTGGAATCCGATTTATCTACAAAGTCCTATTGATGTTCAAGCATGCATTATTGTGCAATTTAAGGCATATTGAGATTCTACAGTCAAGCTTAGAAGATACATTCTCAATTTCAATTTACGCTTTTACTAATGTGTATATTCGGGGTTACATGTTGCCCTTTTACTTCTAATCCTAAGAAAACAAAGAAAGAAGAAAAAAAAATCTACCTAACCCGGTTCAAATAAAAAACCTTGGAAAAGAACCGTGGTCAAAAGAAAAACCAAGGGGAGATGATACATTACCTATAAAAAGAAAATAAAAGAAAGAAAAATTCCTACGCGGACTACTTCCCTCAAGAGTACTTGTCCTAAATAGTCCGTCATCAGGAAGAGTCCTCTACTCATATTTTTTGGATTTTAAAATTTTATGATTTTCTTTTTGTGTTTTTATTATTTTATATTATTACTAAAACTAATATATACATCATGTACAAGATAAGTCACCCACCCCACACTTAAAGATATGTCATGTCCCCATGACATAAATAAAAATTAAAGCACAAAAGGGGCAAGAAAACTTACCTGAGACTCACTCGGAGTCGGAGACGGTGGATGGGTCGACATGACATGCTCGTCCAAGTGCTGTGAACCATGCCATAAACTTGTTTTCTGACCGGGCTTGCCTTGTAGACATGGCATCTAGCCGTGTGTGCAAGCCATCAACGAAGGTGCGCAGATCAGCAACCTCCTCCTCCATGGACCTTATCATAGGTCGTGTGGACTCGGACCTAGACATAGTTGCTCCACGAGGAGCAGGCATGGAAGGTCCGGCTGAATCCGTGGAGTGCCTGGTCCGGGCAACTGGTACAGGATCGTCCTCCTCATCCAAGTCAATTGGGGTTGTGTCTCGTCCAACCCGGATTGTAGCAGCTCTAAATGGAGCTTTTGGTAGTAGCTCACCATCAGCATCAGTTACTGGGGTCTGATGAAGGAGACACAGCGTAGTGACAAGAGATGGGTAATAAAAACCCTTGGCAGTGAGGGATCCCCTCAATACCATCTCACCACTAACTACGCGGGCGATATCAACATCCCGATGTCTTACAAAACACCAAGTCAAAGCTTCCCTATTAAAGTTAACATACGTGGTGTTGCTCGAGGGCAAGATACGGTTGCAAATTATGGAGAACCAACATTTGGCTATGTGTGTAAAGCAGTTAGAGTGCAAAGTCTTATTTCTAATCCACACCGGGATGCCGTCTACACATAAGGCCTCTATTAGCATGTCCCATGTGACACCGGGCCTATCATGGTAATAGTCGACATCACTAGTGTGCATGGGCAGTCTAAGTATCTGTCTAATAGTATGAATATGGGCATCAACAGTCTTACCTCTGACGAATACTTGTCTGACCATAGCATAAGGAGCATTGGCATAGAATTCCCGGACAAGCATCTTGTTCACCTTAGGAAGTGAGTCAAAGATGAACTCCATCTCGCGCCTCCGAATCTCATCATATATTTTCGGCTTCTCCGAGCGGATAGCTATCCAGTCAACTTCTACCTCTTGGAGCCACTCTTGGTTGCTTTAATGTGAAATCCATTCTCCGCTTCTTCACAAGAAATGGGTAATAAAAACCCTTGGCAGTGAGGGATCCCCTCAATACCATCTCATCACTAACTACGCGGGCGATATCAACATCCCGATGTGTTACAAAACACCAAGTCAAAACTGCCCTATTAAAGTTAACATACGTGGTGTTGCTCGAGGGAAAGATACGGTTGCAAATTATGGAGAACCAATATTTGGTTGTGTGTGTAAAGCAGTTAGAGTGCAAAGTCTTATTTCTAATCCACACCGGGATGCCGTCTACACATAAGGCCTCTATTAGCATGTCCCCATGTGACACCAGGCCTATCATGGTAATAGTCGACATCACTAGTGTGCATGGGCAGTCTAAGTATCTGTCTAATAGTATGAATATGGGCATCAACAGTCTTACCTCTGACGAATACTTGTCTGACCATAGCATAAGGAGCATTGGCGTAGAATTCCCGGACAAGCATCTTGTTCACCTTAGGAGGTGAGTCAAAGAGGAACTCCATCTCGCGCCTCCGAATCTCATCATATATTTTCGGCTTCTCCGAGCGGATAGCTATCCGGTCAACTTCTACCTCTTGGAGCCACTTCTTGGTTGCTTTAATGTGAAATCCATTCTCCACTTCTTCACAAGAAAACCTAGACTCGTCATAAGTCGGTTGCCTAGATGAGCTAGCACCATGTCGAGCTCTCTTTGGGGCCATGATCCTGCACAAATAAGATAGCCAAAATTTTTGTAAACCGTTAGTCATCGGAAGGCTACTCAGACTTAGCCATCCGTGAGATATCACAATTGACCATTTTTTTCGTGCAATTACCTCATACTCTTATATTTAGATTCTTTATCTAACTATTTTACACATGCCTATTCAAGCACCCCACACTTAGTTATTTGAACACTTCTAACATTACCCAATTGACTTAATCGATTCCCAATAAAATACACCATTACCAATTCATGAGTTGGGCATTATTTCTCCTAAAACTACATTAATAAATTATGAACAATGATAATTTGCCCAACTTGGCTAACCAACCAACATACATGGTGTAAATACTATTTGGGTCTCCAAAGCATAAAATTAGCATTATAAACATAATTGAAGACCCAACAACTCATTCTTTACCAAACTTCCATCATATAACAAGGTTCTTTAGAAGAAATTCATGGAAACATGTAATGTGCAAAAAGAAACCAAGTCATATTCAAGATTATCCTAAACTAACAATATCTAATTAATTCTACAAAATAAATAATCAAGAACTGAAAATAAAAACAAAATAAAAGAGAAAAAAGTAGAGAAACTTACAAGTGATAACAATGGAGGAGTAAGGAGGAAGAAGGGGATGATTTGGAGAAGAGGGGTTGGGAAATTTTTAGAGAGAAGGGAGAGGATTTGAAGTTAGAGAGAGAGAGAAATTGGAAGAGGTATGGCAAAGAGGGGATGGGTTTTTAGGGTTTAAAGAAAGGGGGAGAAAAAAGAAAAATAAAAAAAACGTTATTTTTAGCCGACCACGGAAATGGCCGCGACTGTTCGCGGTTCATTCGCGGCCGCGGATGGACCGCGAACAGTCGAGATTCAGAGCGAACAACTTTTTGCGGTTGGTTCGCGGCCGTGAATGGACCGCGAATAGAGAAAGTTCAGAGAGGTCATTTTTCCGCGGTTCATCCGCGGTCGCGAATGGACCGCGGACTGTGCCCCTCTCTGAATTTTTTTCTCAATTGTTCAGCAAAAATTTTGTTTTTTCTTATTTTATTTTATTAAATACTGCTAAGATAAAAATACTTACAACATGTTCGTGGGTTGCCTCCTACGTAGCGCCTGATTTAACGTCGCGGCACGACTCAACTTAGCGCATTTTAAGGCTCGCTAGACCTTTGAGGTTCATCCAACCGCAATTCTACCTTGTCCTCCATGTCATCTAGGCCTATGTAAGGTTTCAACCGCTGTCCGTTTACCTTGAATGTATGTGATCCATCCATAGTTTGAATTCCCACCGCTCCTGAGTCAAATGCCTCAATTACCTTGAAGGGTCCTGACCACCTTGATTTCAATTTACCTGGGAACAATCGTAATCTTGAATTGTATAGTAGCACTTTGTCACAATTTTTGAAGTTCCTCTCAATGATATTTTGATCACGAATCCGCTTCATTCTCTCTTTATACAATCTAGTACTTTCAAACGCCAGATACCGAAATTCTTCTAATTCATGCAACCCAGTTAGCCTTGCTTTACCTGCTTCATCCAAGTTGAGATTCACTTGTTTTAGTGCCCACCAAGCTTTGTGCTCTAATTAAACCGGTAGGTGACAAGCTTTCCCAAACACCAATTTGTATGTAGACATGCCAATGGGTGTCTTGAATGTTGTTCTATAAGCTCATAGTGCGTCATCAAGCTTTCTGGACCAGTCGGTTCTTGTGGCGTTCACTGTTTTAGTCAGTACACTTTTTATCTCCCTGTTGGAGACCTCAACTTGCCCGCTAGTCTGCGGGTGATATGGAGTGGCCACACGGTGTTTAACATCATACTTGGCCAATAATTTCTCAAAAGCTCGGTTGCAAAAGTGTGTGCCCCCGTCACTGATGATAGCCCTTGGAGTCCCGAACCGGGTGAAAATATTCTTCTTCAAAAATCTCACTACCACCTTAGCATCATTGGTGGGTAATGCTGCAGCTTCCACCCATTTGGACACATAGTCAACTGCAACAAGTATGTACTTATTGTCGTGTGAGCTAATAAAGGGCCCCATGAAATCTATTCCCCAGAACACTTCAACTTGCTGGATTGGGTTCATTGGCATTTCATGATGCCGGGAGATGTTCCCGGTGTGTTGACATTCGTTGAAACCTTTCACCCACAAGTGCGCATCTTTAAACACCGTTGGCCAATAGAACCCGGCCTCAAGTATTTTGGCAGCTGTACGTATTCCTCCAAAGTGATCGCCATATGCTGAAGCGTGACATGCCTGCAAAATAGAAGATTGTTCTATCTTGGGGACGCATCTCCGGATCATTTTATCAAGACATATCCTAAACAAATATGGTTCATCCCAATAATAACACTGACTTTCACGAAAAAATCTTTTCCTCTGGACCGATGAGAGGTCATGAGGAACAATACCACTGGCTAGGTAATTAGCATAGTCGGCATACCATGGTGTTTCAAGGAGAGTGGTGGTGAGCAGCTGCTCGTCTGGAAAGGTTTCCAGAATTTCCCCACTCTCTTTGACAATTTTAGCTCCTTAAAGTCTTGACAAATGGTCAGCGACTTGATTTTCAGTACCTTTTCTATCCCTAATTTCGAGGTCAAACTCTTGGAGAAGCAACACCCAACGAATCATGCGCGGCTTAGAGTCCTTTTTATCAATTGAATATCTTAAAGCTGCATGGTCTGTGTATACGATTACCTTTGATCCTATGAGATAGGACCGAAATTTGTCGAATGCGAACACGACCGCAAGCATCTCCTTTTTCGTCACTGTGTAGTTTAGTTGTGCTCCACTCAGAGTTCTACTTGCATAGTATATTGGATGCATCAGCTTGTCTTTCCTTTGGCCCAGCACTGCCCCCACTGCATAGTCACTTGCATCACACATTAGCTCAAAAGGTTGCTCCCAGTCGGGGGTAATGATGATGGGTGTTGTGACCAACCTCTTCTTTAGTTCCTCAAAAGCAATCCTGCATTCATCAGAAAAAACAAAAGGGTGATCTTTTTCAAGTAACTTACAGAGAGGGTTTGATATTTTGGAGAAGTCTTTGATGAACCTCCGGTAAAAATCGGCGTGTCCAAGAAAGCTTCTTATGGCCTTGACTAATGTTGGTGGAGGCAACTTTGCAATTACATCAACTTTAGCACGGTCTACCTCAATGCCTTTGCTTGAAACCTGGTGCCCCAATACTATACCTTCTTGTACCATAAAATGGCACTTCTCCCAGTTTAGCACTAAGTTTGTTTCCATGCACTATTTTAGCACTCTAGTCAGATTGCAAGGCATTCATCGAACGAATTCCCTACCACTGAGAAATCATCCATGAACACCTCCATAATGTCTTCCACCATGTCGGTGAAAATAGCCATCATGCACCTTTGGAATGTGGCGGGTGCATTGCATAGTCCGAATGGCATCCTCCTGAAGGCAAAGACACCATATGGACATGTGAAGGAGGTCTTCTCTCTATCTTTGGGGTCTATGGAGATTTGATTGTACCCCGAGTATCCATCCAGAAAGCAAAAATGGGACCTCCCTACCAACCTGTCAAGCATTTAATCAATGAAGGGAAGTGGGAAGTGATCTTTGCGGGTGGGTAGATTTAACTTCCTGTAGTCCATGCATATTCTCCATCCGGTGACGGTTCTTGTTGAAATCAATTCATTGTTCTCATTTTTCACTACCGTCATGCCTCCTTTCTTTGGCACACATTGGACCGGGCTAACCCAGCTGCTGTCTGAGATTAGGAAGATGATTCGCGCATCTAGCCACTTTATTACTTCCTTCTTCACCAATTCCTTCATGTTGGGGTTCAGCCTTCTTTGATGTTCCCTGGAAGGTTTGTGTCCATCTTCCAGGAGAATTTTATGCATACAATAGGCTGGGATGATCCCCTTTATGTCTACCATGGTCCACCCAATGGCAGTCTTGCATTCCTTGAGTACCTGTATAAGCTTTTGGGCCTGCACATCTAACAAACTAGATGAGATAATAACAGGTAACGTGGAGTTAGGACCTAGAAACTCATACCTGAGATGTGATGGTAGTGGTTTAAGCTCGAGCTTTGGTGGCTCTTCTATGGATGGCTTTGTTGGCGGGCTCTCTCTTTTCTCTAAGTGTAGAGGTTCAAACTCAAGCTCTCTCTGCCAAAATCCCTTGCCTTCCAAAGATAGTACCCATTCAGCTAAACTTTCACCATTTACCTCTTCCATGTTCATCAGGCATGCTTGAAGTGGATCTTCAATGGTCAACTCCGCATCGTCGGTCTCCACTATCACATCAACCGCATCAATGAGAGAGCAATTTGCGAACTCACTAGGGCGCCTCATGGATTTTTGCACATTGAAAATGATCTCCTCATCATTCAACCTCATCTTGAGTTCCCCGGTTTCACAATCAATTATGGCTCTCCCTGTGGCTAGGAATGGTCTTCCTAGGATTATGGGAATTTCTTCGTCGAACTTCCAATCAATAATAACAAAATCGGCGGGAAACATGAACTTCACAACCTGGATAAGCAGATCATCTATAATACCAAATGGACGCTTAACCATCATGTCAGCAAGCTGTAAAAGCATAGAGGTGGGTCTGGCTTTCCCTAATACCTAACCTCTTATAAATAACTAAGGGCATGAGATTAATGCTTGCCCCTAAATCACATAAAGCCTTAGTAAAGGCATAATTCCCTATAGTGCATGGGATGGGGAAACTACCTGGATCAGATAGCTTCTCAGCAATGGGTCTAGAGACCAATGCACTACAAGTCTGGATAAGTGTTACTGTGGCCAAGTCTTAGAAATCAAATTTCCGCGACATCAAATCCTTCATGATCTTAGCATAACCAGGCATTTCTTTTAAAGCTTCAATTAAAGGAATGTTTACCTAGATTTGCTTGAGCATCTCGAAGAACTTTTTGTATTGGCCAACCTTTGGGGGAATGGTGGTGGAGGCCTCTTCTTCCCAGTGACTTGGGACTTTTCTTTTTCTATCACTTTCTCATCAATCTGTTGCTCTACCTGTTCAGCTACTTTCTCCGTTCCTTGTTTTGCTTCTTTATTTTCAGCAACTGGCTAGACTGTGACTTCTGTCAACCCTGTGGACTCATCCAGTTCAATGGGCAATGGAGTGGATGTCTCAGCCTGTCTGTCGATTTTCTCACTTTCATTCTCAGCATCAAGATCTCTACCGCATCTCAGAGTCACTGCCATCATCTGCTTTGCGACTTGATCCTTTGGGTTTGTTTGTGTATCCGCATGCAATGTCCCTTGAGGACGATTGTTGACAGACATAGCAATCTGACCCACCTATACTTCAATATTCTTGATGGAGGCATCATGTGCATCTATCCTCTCATTTGTTTTAGCATTTGACCCAATTACCTGCTGCATCATAGCTTCTAACCTTGCAAACCCATCATCATGATATCCCTGCTGCTGATTGCCGAAATTCTGAGGTCTAGGATATGGAGCCATGTTGTGTGGTGGCCTCATACCTGCTGCATTGAATTGTGGCTGGGGAGGTCTGTATTGCATTGGAGCCTGTTGGCCCGAGTTTTGATTACCTTGTCGCTGTCCTCCATAGTTAGCCACATAGTTCATATCTTCATGCTGATAATGATGTTCTTGGTCTGCAGCCCATGGAT
Organism: Nicotiana noctiflora; assembly: GCA_032618575.1. Classification (NCBI taxonomy): domain Eukaryota; kingdom Viridiplantae; phylum Streptophyta; class Magnoliopsida; order Solanales; family Solanaceae; genus Nicotiana; species Nicotiana noctiflora. The sequence goes on along the minus strand of JASVEL010009248.1, from coordinate 31,919 downwards.
TACCTATGGGTTGGCTAATGCATGATGTGCATAAACCACCATTGGTAGTATCTACAATGTGAACCTGCTCCTTGACTCCTAATTCTTCCACCTTCTTTGTTAGGATGCTCACTTGTGTCAATAGAGTTGCCATGTTCTCCTCCAGAGTGTTGGATGGATCCAGGGGTACAGAGTGTACCACTGGTGTGATAGGAGCATTCCTGGACGTCCACCCGGAATTTTGGGCCATCTTGTCAAGCAAATTTTGGCCCTCTCTCCAAGTCTTGCTCAGAAAAGCCCCACCTGCTAAAGCATCTACAATGTTCTTCATGCTGTCTGAAAGCCCCATGTAGAATCTTTGGCCTAACATCTGCTCTAGAATCCCATGGTGAGGACACATAAGAAGCATACCCTTGAATCTGCCCCAAGTTTCATGTAATGTTTCCAGTGGTTTCTATTTGAAACTCACAATCTCATCAATTTGTTGAGCTCTTTTGTTAGGTGGATGAAACTTGTTGTGGAATTGTTTGACTAACTCATCCCAAGTTGCAATGGAGTTTATTGGGAGTGAGTTTAGCCATATCTATGCTGCTCATGTAACTGAGAACGGAAAGAGCAATAATCTGATAGCTTCCGGAGTTACCTTCGGTTGCCTTTGTGTCTTGCATATTGATAGAAAGTTTTTGAGGTGCTGCTATGGATCTTCAACCTAAGACCCAGAGTATAATCCCTTGTTTTGCAACAAGTGTAGCATGTTGTTGGTAATCTGGAAAGACTCAGCTTTAATTGCTGGCACAACGATGGCAGTTTCCAAATTATCCGTTGTGGGTTGTGCCCAGTCAAACAGTGCACCTTCCTGTGCCTCATGTGCTTCTTGCATATTTAGCCCGGCTTGCTGATTTTGTTCGTTTGCACCACCCATGACGAAGTCTAATTTGATTGGTTGTTGAGATTGTTGAATTTGTTTGATGGCTTTGTTACGGGCCCAAAAAGTTTGCTTGGGGTCTGAGAGTCCTTCAATTAGTTCTCCAGTCCTTGCAGATTTTCTAGGCATGCACCTGAATACCCAAATCAACAACCGTCAAAATATTCAATGTAGAGCATAGAAAGAACCTGAATACACAAGAATCTTGAAGTTCTGTCAATGGCAATTGATAATTCCGTTAATTCCCCGGCAACGGCGCCAAAATTGATTCACGTCCAAGCAACGGTCGTAGTCAATATAACTTGGTCAAATAAGTCCAAGATCGATCCCACATAGAATAAACCTATCAATCACAACTTTCACAACCCAAGAGTACTTCCGAATCAAGTTCCCAAAATTTAGAATATCTTTGTACATGATTTTCGAATTACTACTTGCAAGAATTAAGAATGCTTAAAAGAAAGAATTGAATGTTGAATAAAAATAATATGGAGAAGGACTAAGGCATTGATTTCCCCTATTGATGGAATCCCTTATCGTTATGCTCATACAAATTGTTAATATATTCTATCAATCATGAACGCTATATGTATCGTAACCCTCTCCAGAGCAATTACAATAATTTACTAGTGCACTCTCCCGAGCTACCCTAGCTAGCTTTAATTTGAATAGTTCACTTAAGATTGCACCCAAGACTTCGTTATTCCTAACCCCGTCTTTACGCCTAAAGTTATAGATTCCTCCAATAACCTAGATGTGGTGTTATTCAACAATGTACCTAAATATGTACTCTTTTCCAAGTTATGCACACTAAATAGGCACCGCTAATTGGGACGTCTACCAATTAACTACAACAAGAATGAAGTTGAACAAATAGAAATCTAGTTCACAATTTGTAATCACATAAACGATAAGTTCATCCCTCAATAGGTTCCATCAAAACCTTAGAAAAGAATTTAGCTACTCATGCTTGAAGAAACAAGAATAATAATTGAAATCATCAAGAAATAATTGATATAAAATAAAAGAAGGAGTTTGAGAGGAATCTCTGTTACTAAATATGTTGCAAAAGTATTGAATTAAAGACAACATGCCTCTATGGGGAAAACTAGGAGTTTATATAGAGGTTTTAGGGCTTAAAAACTAAATTCGAATCCAATTAGGAGAACTGGGCGCCGGCTTCCGCGGTTCGTTCGCGGCCGCGAGCCAACCGCAAATAGTCAAACTTCAGAATGCCTCTTTTTTTGCGATTCATCTGCGACCACAAATGAACCGCGGGTGAACAGTGTTGCATATTTTTGACTGCTTCTTCCAGCTCTTTTCACCTTAGATATTCTCTTGGCCTTTTCATCAACATATGACTTCAAAATACTCTTCTTAGCATCCATTGCATCACATGTACCTATAACACACAAACAAATACTAATCAAAGCATTTTGTCCTCATAAAAAACATAAATACCATAACAAAGTGTTGATTATTTAGGGCATAATTATAGTCAAATTAACCTATTATCACTTGCCAATCGCTCTGATGAGTAAGTAGTACATACTGGAATGAAGTGTGCGGACTTGGTCAGCCAATCCACAATCACCCAAACTGAATCAAACTTCCTCGAAGTCTGAGGGAGACAACTCATGAAATCCATCGTAATCCGCTCCCATTTCCACTCAGGAATGACCATACACTAAAGAACTCCGCCTAGCCTCTGATGCTCAAACTTGACCTACTGACAGTTGAGACATCAGCTACATAACTCACAATATCCTTCTTTATCCTCCTCCACCAGTAATGTTGTCTCAAGTCATGATACATCTTCGCGGCACCCAGATGAATGGAGTACCGCGAGCTGTGAGCCTCCTCTAGTATCAACTCTCGAAATCCATCTACATTGGGTGCAAATCCGGTCCTGCATCCTCAACACACCATCACTATCAATAGTCACATCCCTAACATCATCGTACTGAACTTTGTCCTTAAGTACAAGCAAATGTGGATCATCATACTGACTCTCTCTGATGCAATCATACAAGGAGGACCGAGAAACAATGCAAGCCAACACCCGACTCGGCTCTGAAATATCTAATCTCGCCATCCGATTGGCCAACGCCTAAAAATCAACTGCGAAAGGCCTCTCCCCAACTGGAATATACGTCGAGCTGCCCATACTAACTGCCTTCCAACTCAAAGCATTGGCCACTACATTGGACTTCCCCGGATGATACAATATGGTAATGTCATAATCCTTAAGAAACTCAAGCCACCTCTGCTTTCTCAAATTAAGATCTTTCTGTTTGAACAGATGCTGGAGGCTGCGATGACCAGTATACACCTCACAAGCAATGCTATACAAGTAGTGCCTCCAAATTTTTCAGAGCATGGACTACAGTTTCTAACTCTAAATCGTGCACAGGGTAGTTCTTCTCATGGGGCTTTAACTAACGAGAAGCATATGCAATAACTCTACCCTACAATAGCATGCATCCTATGCTAACTCTCGATGTAGCACAATACACGGTGTAGGAACCTAAAGCTGATGATAATTTCAATACCAGAGTTGTGGTCAAAGTTGTCTTGAGTCTGAAAGCTCTCCTCACACTCCTCGGACCACACAAATAGAGCACCCTTCTGCATCAACTTGGTCAAGGGTGATGCAATAGAAGAAAATCCCTGAATAAGCCGGCGGTAATATCCTGACAGCTCAAGGAAACTATGGATCTCAGTGGAAGAGGTCGGTCTAGGCCAACTCTGAATCACCTCTATCTTCTTCGGATCAACATGTATACCATCACTGGACAGCATGTGTCCCACAAAAGCCACAGACCCAATCTAGAACTCACACTTGGAAAACTTTGCATAAAGATTCTCCTCCCTCAATCTCTGCAATACTACTCTCAAATGTTGAGCATGCTCCTCCTGGCTATGCGAGTATACCAGGATGTCATCAATAAACAAAATCATAAAGGAATCTAGATACAGCTGGAACACGCTATTCATCAAATGCATGAACGCGGCTGGGGCATTAGTCAGCCAAAATGACATAACTAGAAACTCATAATGTCCATATCTTGTCCTGAAACTTGTCTTCATGATATCAGAATCCCTAATCTTCAGCTTGTGATAGCCTGAACGAAGATCAATCTTCGAGAATACCCTTGCTCCCTGGAGCTGATCAAACAAATCATCAATGTGCGGTAGAGGATATTTGTTCTTCATTGTTACCTTGTTCAACTGCTTGTAACCAATACACATTCTCATTGAGCCATCTTTCTTCTTGACAAACAAGACCGGTGCACCCCACGGTGACACACTCGGGCGAATGAACCCTTTATCTCCGAGTTCCTGAAGTTGCTCCTTCAATTCCATTAACTCAGCTGGTGCCATACGACATGGAGGAATAGATATAGGCTGAATGTCCGACACTAGGTCAATAACAAAATCAATATCCCTGTCTGGTGGCATGCCCGATAGATCTGATGGAAACACATCCAAAAAATCCCTCATAACGGGAATAGAATCAAGGCTGGGAGCCTCAGCTCCCACATCTCTCACAAAAGCCAAATATGATAAACATCCCTTCCCAACCATCCGTTGGGCCTTTAAAAAGGAAATTGCCATGTTGGGTACATAATCAGTCATACCGTGCCACTCGATCTTCGGGATACCCGGCATAGCAAATGTGACTATCTTGGCGTGACAGTCTAGAATAGCAAGGCATGGAGATAGCCAATCCATGCCCAGAATAACATCGAAATCAACCATGCTCGGTAGTAGTAAGTCAACTCGCATCTCCAGACCCCCAATAGTAACAACACATGACCGATATACATGGTCCACTGTAATAGTATCGCCACCGGGGTGGATACGTGCACAGGTAATGCAAGACACCCTCGGGTCGTACCATAATGATAAGAAAACTATAAAGATACAAAAGAATAAGTAGAACCGAGATCAAACAAAACTGAGGCATCCTTGTGGAAGACTGAAATAATACTCATGATAACAGCATACGAAGCACTAGGATCTGACCGACCCAGAAGAGCATAAAAACGAGTTTGACCACCTGAATGGCCTCCCCCTTGAGGTCGACCCCTAGATGCCTGACCCTCACCCCTAGCTGGTAGGGCGGGTGCTGAAGAAAACGGACCAAAAGATGAGGGCTGACCCCTCTGCTGAGACTAACTGCTGCGGTGCCGAGGACAATGCCTCCACATGTGCCCAACCTCCCCGCACTCATAATAACTCCCTGGTACTGGAAAATGGGACTGAAAGGAACCCCGCGCATCAGAATGACTGGCTGACGCACTTGATCTTGAGGAACCCTGAACAGACGTGCAGGAGATGAACTCTGCGATGGAAATGCACTAAGAGATGGCTGACTCTGCTGAGATCCATGATACCCACGACCAGAAGATGACCCACGGTACTCTGAGCGAGCTGGTTGAGGAGGCCTAAAAGGATGACCTCTACTCTGCTGAACTTGGCCCCTAGACGGAGCACCACTCAAGCTACCTTATCCCCGAGGCCTCTTGGACTCCCTCTCCTCTCTCTCCTGGTGGCGAGCCATCACAATGTCACGAGTAATATCCATTGCATCCTCAAAGGTATGGCTCAAGACCCTCTCTCGAGTCATTAGAATACGGATGGGATAAATGAGTCCATCTACAAATCGCCTGATCCTCTCCTGATCAGTCGGAACCATCCATGGAGCATAACGAGCTAACTCTGAGAATCTCACCATATACTGCGTCACAGACATATGTCCCTGACAAAGCCATTCAAACTTCCTGCGTAGCTCGTCTCCCAACGACTATGGTACCTACTTCTCCAAAACGATAGTGGAGAACTTCTGCCATATCAATGGTGCCGCACCTAACGGCCTACGTCGCACATATGCCTCCCACCAAGTAAAGGTTGCTCCTGAGAACTGAAAGGTAATAAATAATACCCTGCTCGACTCTAAGATCCGCGTTGTTCGAAGCATACGTCAACACTTGTCGAGAAAACCCTGGGCATTCTCGTCCGGAATACCACTGAATACCGAAGGTGAAAGCCTGCTGAACCTCTCCAGATGACGATGCTCATCGTCTGGCATCACTGGAACCCCATCACCCTGAACAGGGGCAACCGCCTGAACTGGGGCCACTGGCTGGACTGAGGCAACCTGCTGAACTGGTAGTGCCTCTGGTGTCTGCAAACCCTGCACTACCTGCTCAGGAGTGCGAGCTGTAGGGGTCTGATGACCACCCCCGGTCTGAGATGTAGCTGTGGTAGTAGTGGCTGAGACTGCCTAATCCAGGCCAATACAAACCAACAAAATCTGAGCTAGGGCCTCCTGAAGACTCGGAATCACAATAGGCACAGCTGGTGCCTGAGCATGTGCTGCTGGAACCTCTACAGCTGGAAGTTGATCCTGAGCGGGGGCAACTGGTGGGTCAACTGGCGCTGCCCCTGCTGCTCTGCCTCGACCACGACCACGGTCACGTTCATGGCCACTAGCGGGTGGCCATGGTGTTCATTCTCCACATCTGGTAGTACGTGTTCTCGCCATTTGTGAGAGAATAGAATGCAGAAGTTTAGTTCTCGGATCAACAATGTTGCAAAACAAGAATTTCAAGAATTTGAAGTTTTACTAAAGGTTCTGTAGCCTCTCGAGGATAAATATAGACATCTCTGTACCGATCCGCGAGACTCTACTAAACCGACTCATGATTTGTGAGACCAAGTAAACTAGGCTCTGATACCAACTTGTCACAGCCCCAAACCCGGTCGTGATGGCTTCCAGCACACTACTAGGCAAGCCCGACCATTAACCATATATTCAACCCAATTGGAAACTGATATTTGATAAGTGAAATAGTAAACATTAAGCCATTTAAGTAAAGTACGGAAATACTAATAAGAATATCGATGTTTTAGCAAAACATGGCATATAGCCCAACCATGGAGTCGGTGTCACGAATATGAGCCTCTACATATCAGAAACATACCCTACTACATAATCTGTCTAAATATCTAAAAGTGCGGAAAATAAATTTCAAGGATAGAAGGAAGAGTCAATGGCTACAAGCGCCATGCAGCTACCTCAAACTCTGCCGAAAGCAAGCCTGCTGATCACTGAAATGTCTACTCAACCTAAGAAGAAGGAGATGGATTTGCACACTAGGTGCGGGGAGCAATAGTGAGTACTCTGACCCAATAAGCAATAAAATGAATAACAACTGAGAGTATAAAATCCCGAAAAGGCACAGATAATGCTATCTCAAGCAGTAAACCAAATAAAACAGCATAAATCCGTGGAAACATAGCAAACAATCCACTTTGAAAGTAATCAAATAAGCAAGAATACAAAATTATGGTCAGCCATTGTTACCTGACCGGTCAGCCATTGTTACTTGTCCAAAGCGTGTTTCAATGTCATTGTTACCACTAGTCAGTCATTGTTACCTAACCGAAACACGTCTGATAGTGTCATTGTTACCACTATCCATTTCCAAGGGTACCCCACGCTCAGTGTGGGTGTGCAGACTTCGGAGGGGCTCCTACGTCCCAAGCGCTATCAACAAGGCCTGAAAGCTTGAATAATATCAATATGAGGCCTGAAAGCCTCCTCACAGTGCTCAACATTCCCTCACATAAGGCTCTCGGCCTCAATCAGTCCAAATGTAGTCAACAGCCCCTTGGGCAACATTAATGAAAATAATACTCAGCACAAACAGTAGTGCAATTATCAGTTTAAAACTCCAAGTTGAGTAACTATGGCTGGGTTTAAGAAACAGGGTAATTTACATGGATTGAGTTTAAGTAATACTTCAAATAGTGAGGGAAAACAGTAAATGATAGTTCATAGGAGTTCAAACAATCGGCAACAAGCCCCAAGTATGGCAATGAGCCTAAGTCATAATGATAACAACAAAGCATTTGCAAATACACGATAAAATCAACAATCGGGATGGACCACGTCACAATCTCTAACGGTGCTCTACCCCCAAGCTCAGGTCCAGCGTGCAAATCACCTCAATACAACACTAAGATGTGCAAATCCGGGGTTTTAAGCCCTCAAAATATCATTCACAAGTATTACTCACCTCTAGCCAGCAGATATAATCTAGCTCGCCAAGCCTTTCCCTCTCGAATCTACCTCCTCGCGTCTAGAATCTGAACAAAACCATAAGGGATACGTCACAGTAGGTTAATAAACCACAACCTAGTCGAAAAGACTCGAGAAACAACAAAAACCATGAAGTTGACAAAACCCGATCCCTGAGCCCACATCTCAAAAAATTACAAAATTCACATTTTAAGAATCCTCGTCTCGCCACGAGTCCGTACATATAAAATTCAGCACAATCGAAATTCAAATGCTCCTTCGAATTCCAATTTTTCATTCCCAAAAACCAAACCCTAACTTCTTCAATTTTTACCCAATTTTCGGAGATTTCAAGGATGAATCTTCAATAAAATTATGTATTTAACTCATAAGATTTACCTCCAATCGATTCCCAATCGAAACCCTTTTAATCCCTCGTCAAAAGCTCCCAAGTATGCTTAACAATGGAGAAAAATGAACTTGGTTCGCGGATGAAATGTTATAAAAAACCCTTCTGTTCCCCCAGTTATTACCCTATGAGATTGCATCAATACCTCCATGATCGCATAGAACAACCTTTTCAGGCCTCCAAAAAGGCCTATGCGATCGCAGCCTCACCTATACGATCGCGCTGCTTCAGAAACCAGACCTATGTGATCGCACTCCTCACTCCGCGATCGCATTGAACAATTTCACCTCAGGACCTCAAGTCTATTTACCACTACGCGATCGCATTGCACCTTTTGCGATCACAAGGAACAACTTCCACAAACTATGCAATTGCATGCCCTTATCTGCGATTGCGATGAACAATCAGCAAGCCTCCCCAAAACCTTCTATGCGATCGCAATAGCACCTATGCGATCGCAATGAACAAAAAGTCTGCAACACACCAGCAAATTTTCTGCAACTCAAAAGCCAATATTGGTCCGATTGACTACCCGAAATCACCCAGAGGCCCCTAGGACCTCAACCAAAAATACCAACCTACTCCAAAACATCATACGAACACGTTCCAATCATAAAAACACATCCCACAATACAAGAATCCTCAATTCACTACGGATTCAAGCCTAAGTTAAACTAAAACATTCCGAAACTCACATTCGACCGAAAACCCGACCAAACGACGTCCGAATGACTTGAAAATTTGCATACATATCTAAAATCTCATAACGAAGCTACTGCAACTCTTGGAATTCCATTCCGACCCTCAGACCAAAATCTTACCTATCAACCGGAATCCGCCAAAATTCAAACTTTGCCAATTCAAGCCTAATTCTACATCAGACCTCTAAATTAAATTCCGAGTGCTCTCCTAAGTCACATATCATCTACCAAAGCTATCCGAACCACCAAAACTCACATCTGAGCCTTCAACTATATAGTCAACATCTGGTTGGCTTTTCCACAACAAGCTTCCTTCTAAGAGGCTAAATGCCTCATTTTCAGCTAAAACCAATCCAACTATATCCGGTCAACTCAAGCACTGATATTAAATCATAAAGGGATATAATATGGGGGAAATGAGGCGGTAACTCACGTGATGACAAGTCGGGTCATCACAGGTGCTTTCCTTTAGTATCAGTAGGACATTTCGATTACTTCAATGACAAGGCGTCAACAGACAGCCGAAGGATCACTTTGTGGTGCTCGTCATAATGGCGCATGTCTCGGTAGAATTGAACCATTTGATAGTTGGTCATGCAGTTAATGGTGTCCATTAGGTTTACCGAAAGCCATTTATGTTGTCTATAAAAGTGGGTTGAGGCATTCATTCCTCATTATTTCATTATTCATTTGAGGGTGATTCTGAGGCAAATTTTTCATTCTGCTAATTCATCTTCTCCTTTCTCTTCTTTATTGTGATAATCTTCACCTTGCCCACCAAATTCTATTATTATCTCTATAGATCAGCAATGGCTGGTAATTCCTCGTGTGATGCTCTTCTGATAGATTTGTCGATCAATTCTCTGGTAATTGAAGGGCCACCACCAGAAATGGGAGGTGCAGAGTAGGCAGAGACCAGAGGAGTTCCGTCAGTTGACGAGATAATCCCCCGGCCCGAAGGTTCGGTGATTGACTTTATCGGTGATGGTAGCGAGGAACCAATGGATGAAGCCCCACTAATGGGGGATATTGGAATGGCCTAATTACGGGAGCAGGGGGTCATTTTGACCCATGCAGACATTGTCCTTGCCAGAAGCGAGGAGAGGTCCACACCGACCGTAGGGGATACTACGTCTTTTACACGTATCCCTTCAGGTTGGGGTTCAGGATTACATTCCCCATGTCGGTGGTGGATTTTTATCGTCACTGTGAGGTATGCCCAGGACAGCTCACTCATTCTCTATACAAGTTACTGGTGATATTCCTGAAGTATGGGGAACTGGCGGTAGGGTGGTCACGCTGCAGCATGTGCTCACCCTTTATGCTCCCTAGAGAGTCCGTGGCACCATGCTTCGGACGTGCCCTCGTGTGGTGAGGCTACTAACTGCAGCACTAGACGATGAGGTCGACCCCTGCCCTTTGAGCACTTCTTTTAGATCAGGACTGAGCATTTAGTGGCATGCCCCACAGGGTTCCCGGAGGCTTGGAACCATGCACATAAGTTATCCTATTATCGTGACCTTTTTACTTCCTCTTCTTTTTTTATGTCTCGCATTTGTGAGTGTTGACTCGTTGTTACTGTTATAGACGAGAGGTCGCCACCGGCCCCGTTGGCTGGGATACGAGGGTGGCTTGAGGCCATGCTCCCTCATACCGAGGAGATTCATACGTGGGCATCTTTCTAGGAGAGACATGGCCGCAGGCCTGCTACAAGTGAGAAATTGGTTTCTATTCTTGCTCTTTTTTGGTTTGGTTATGTTTATCAACCTTGCTTTTCATGTGATAGGGAGGGTGAGCCGTGGCAGGGCTCCTCTGTTGGCCTTTCGGTGGCCGGGTGCAGTCGCTGGGCTTCTTGCAGCACCAGTACCGTGTCGCATACCGAGGGCGGTGTCAGTTGTGTCTTCGGCGGCTCCTTCTCCACCATGGGCCACATTTCGGGATGAGGGGTCGTCGAGGGTTGTATGCCCTAGGGATGAATTGCCCTCAGACGGGGAGGAAGAGGAGAAGCCGATGATCAGGTGCAGGGTCATCTTCATGCCGGCTCCTCCCACAGTAATCATGCCAACTCCTCCCGCAGTAATCACGCTGGCTCCTCTTATGGTGATTAATTTGGACTCCCCTCCAGTGGGTGTGGAAGGGGGTACGACTGCGGCGCCTGCCCTTGAGGGGAACAGATAGTGGGGGTTGCCCTGGCTGGCTTAGGCCATGATGATATTGTCACTTTAGTAACTCAGTTAGTAACTTTCGTCGCTGAGACGGGGAGCACTTCCTTAGTGGCTGCTGAGGCCGGTGAGCCAGCGCTTCATTGGCGGATGTGGCGGGGGGAAGGAGGAGACGCTACATGAGAAGGATCCATATTTGAATCGGATTTGGACCGAGGAAGTTCGCATGTTTTGGGAAGGCTTCACAAACTCGATCGTGCGCAGAGAGGGGAGGTCCCACCTCATCGAGGTCCCAACAGATTTAAAATTGCTGCTCCAAGGCTCGAGTTTGGTGCTGCAGTTCGGGCTGCTATGCTCGAAAACCGTGAATGCATCGCTGAATGACATCACGGACATGGGGTTGATGAAAGAGGTAGTCGTGATGGGCTTGAGGGTACGTAATCGGATGTTGGTTTGCTTCTTTCTTGCCTTGTTTTATTTTCTATTTTAACCATTACCTTTGTTTTACAGTCCTATTTGCTAGAGGTGGAGAGCATCCATCGAGCTAATATTCGCTCAGTAGTATTTTTATAGGTGTTGGAAAAGTATCGTCTCTACCAGGACAGATGCTGGGAGATGAGTGTGCGCTTTAGAAACGATCCCCGTTGTTGGGCCCTAGTTGAAGAATTGGCGAGGTGGGAGCTTCAGATGCAGCAAACACTTGGCAAGATGGGTGCCCTTGAGGAACAGCTCTGTTGGAAGGATGAGGAGCTTGAGGCCGGAAGGAGGGTCGTGGCCGAGTGCGAATGCCAGGGCCTCACCAAGGTGGCGGAGGCTGCATCGACATGGAGCGGGAAGGTGGCTGCACTAGAGGGAGAAGTTGTGGCCTTGAACCGTCAGGTGAACAGCGCCTTGTCAAGGGCTGATGCATTGCAGGAGGTTGTCCGCACCGGCCAGTCCCAGCTATCACTAGTGAAGGCTGTTGCCGCCTTTAGGGAGGCAAGCCTCGAGGAGCAGATTGGTACTTTCGAGCGGGATGCCCAGGCTATGGCGGAGCAGGTTACGGCCCTGGAGGAAGAAAACCAGCGTCTACAAGACCAGGTCACTTCCTTTGGCCATGCTTTTGGGTTTATGCTGAGGCCCAACGAGATGTGTACAAATATTTGTGGGAGGCCGGCATCGTGACCGAATCTACTTTCGAGGGAGCGCGCCAAAAGGCTCGGGAGGCCCGTGTTGATTGTGGTTTTGATGCGCCAAGTGACAAGAAGTGTTTTTTCTCTTTTTTTAATTAACTGACCTTGGCCGGGTGTAAGCGGGGATGACCCATAATCATTTTCATGAATAAATGAAATCCTCTTTCCGTTATTTTCCTTGTATCTACTTTGTACCTCCCCCTTTTTCCTTTTTGGGTTTTTCTTTGAATGTGTCTGAAGAGGCGATTTGCCTTTGCGTTTGACTTCAGTGGGCAAATTATATTAATTTATTTATTTTTTGTTATTGGCGACTTATCTTCTTTGACTCGGGGTGATCGAGTCGGAACCGTTGCTTGGTGGTAGGGGTGCTTAGCCGTAGTCCCAGTTCGGGCGTGGTTGGGCTAATGGCTATAATGATAGAGAGTGCGGCCTTGTAGTCCGACCGTGGCCGAATTTTACGTGCGTCTAATCTTAGTTCGAGTCGGCATACTTACTTAAATGGCGGGGGTACCGACCCTGCGCCTTGATTCATTGGAGATTGAGTTTTGCTGAGTTCAGTGGTGAAGGAGCTCCGTCGGAGTTCTGGTTCAGCTATGGTTCAACTTGTTAAATTTGAGGGAAAAAGCACCTGGCTTTATGGCCCGAGCAAGGTCAAACTTGATGAATATGATGGCAAAGGTGCATACCCCGAGCCTTGGTTCGACCATAGTTGGACTTATTGGCGAAGGCGCATAGTCTGAGTCTTGGTTCAATCGAAGCTGAACTTATTGGCGAATGTGCATAGCTTGAGTCCCAGTTCGACTATTGTTGAACTATGTCAATTTTGGAGGTGAAGGCGCGTAGCCTAAGTCTTGGTTCAACCGTAGTTGAACTTATTGGCGAAGGCGCATAGCCTTGAGTCCCAGTTCGACTGTTGTCAAACTATGTCAATTTTGGGGGCGAAGGCGCGTAGCCTGAGTCTTGGTTCAACCATAGTTGAACTTATTGGCGAAGGCGCATGGCCTGAGTATTGGTTCAACCGTAGTTAAACTTATTGGCGAAGGCACATGGTCTGAGTCTCAATTCGACTATTGTTGAACTTTGTCAATTTTGGAGGCGAAGGCGCGTAGCCTAAGTCTTGGTTCAACCGTAGTTGAACTTATTAGCAAAAGCGCATAGCTTGAGTCCCAGTTCGACTATTGTTGAACGATGTCAATTTTGGAGGCGAAGGCTCATAGCCTGAGTCTTGGTTCAACCGTATTTGAACTTATTGGCGATGGCACATAGCTTGAGTCCCAATTTGACTATTGTTGAAATATGTCAATTTTGGAGGCGAAGGCGCGTAGCCTGAGTCTTGGTTCAACCGTAGTTGAATTTATTGGAGAAGGCGCATAGCCTGAGTCCCAGTTCGACTGTGGAACTATGTCAATTTTGGAGGCGAAGGCGCGTAGCCTGAATCTTGGTCCAACCGTAGTTGAACTTATTGGCGAAGGCGCACAGTCTGAGTCCCAGTTCGACTGTTGTTGAACTATGTCAATTTTGGAGGCGAGGGCACGTAGCCTGAGTATTGGTTCAACCGTAGTTAAACTTATTGGCGAAGGCACATGGTCTGAGTCCCAATTCGACTATTGTTGAACTTTGTCAATTTTGGAGGCGAAGGCGCGTAGCCTAAGTCTTGGTTCAACCGTAGTTGAACTTATTAGCAAAGGCGCATAGCTTGAGTCCCAGTTCGACTATTGTTGAACGATGTCAATTTTAGAGGCGAAGGCTCATAGCCTGAGTCTTGGTTCAACCGTATTTGAACTTATTGGCGAGGGCACATAGCTTGAGTCACAATTTGACTATTGTTGAACTATGACAATTTTGGAGGCGAAGGTGCGTAGCCTGAGTCTTGGCTCAACTGTACTTGAACTTATTGGCGAAGGCGAATGGCCTCAGTCCCAGTTCGGCTGTTGTTGAACTATGCCGATTTTGGAGGAGAAGGCGCGTAGCCTGAGTCTTGGTTCAACCGTAGTTGAACATACTGGCGAAGGCGCATGGCCTGAGTCTTCCCGTCATGTGTATTAAGTGCTGGGGCTTGATTTTGATTTGAGACCTTGAGCAGTTTATGCATTGCTCTCCCGGTGGGGGCGCGTAGTCTGTTTTGAGGTGGCTCTCGACTCGAGATGACTCTATGCATGTTCCCGGTCGGTGCCTGTATCGGAGATGTGAGAGGTGCCTCATAGGGATCCTCCCCTTAAAAGGAGGGCGTCTTCTTCTTGTTTGCACTATCGAGGATCGGAGAGCGAGAGGACTTGGATCTTGATTTGAGATCTTCGGGTTTCCCTTGTTTGAGACACTATTTTGGCTTGCTCAAGCGGGGTTGTTCTTCTCTCTATTTTTTTGTCTTTCCTTTTGGTCCTGGGGGAAACTACGCTATTTTACTAGGAAATCCCCACAGGCACCAAATTGTTTGACTCAAAAGTTATCATACACTTTATGAATACAAAACAATAAACATGAGTTACAGGTCAATCATAGCAAATCGTAAAAAAAAAACTATGAACCATGTGAGAGAAATAATAATAAACACTCAAGATTAGGATAGGAAGTATTGACAACTTTATTGATGATATTGATTTGGTCTGCCTCTCCATGAAGAGGTTCAGAGCCTTATAATGGTATTTTATCCTCCCATGAAATGGGTATTTCTTGTCTGTTCTCTCTCTTTCTGGAGAATAGTGAAGAAGAAGAAGCCCCCTTTTCGGGGTTCATTCTTCTAGTATTTAGCTGTGAGCTCTATGAGTAGGAAGTGAGTGGCCGTGACCACGTTGAGATTTCGTTCCCATGGGGAGGCGGGTAGGCCGTACCTTTGCCCACCTTACTGAATGAGAATAGAATCATGTTATAAGCTAGTGGTCATGCTTCATATCAATTATGGATTAGTTCAAGATACGATTATCTTCATTAGTTGTCGTGGAGTCAGATTCTAACCCATAGACTTGTTTTCAATTGATATAATATGGAATTGCAACCGAATGTATGCTGCAGTATCGCAGTATATCAAAAGTGGATGTTATTCCTTCGCCTACCATTGGTTTTTCTCATCATATATAATTCTCTTGTCTCTCTCTCCACCATTCTCCTCCAAGGCTCCAACATTTCCTTTTCAATTTCGAATATTAACTACCACATTGCATGCATGGATTGAATCTCTTTTGAGATTTTAGTATGATTAATTATTATCCTTATAATTAGATTTTTCCTCTTATGTTCATTCGCATTTGATGGATGCTACAACAACTACCTCCTTACCTCTACCCCGAGGGTGCAAAGTAACTGTTTCCGATACACTCATATAGAGTATTAGATTTTTTCTGTTGGTCAAAAGAGAGCTAGATAATAAAGTTGGATACATGGATTTAATAATTTGGTAGCCTCTGTAGCGGTTTCTAAGTGTTTTAGAAAGAAAAAAAAGGTAAAAAGGAAACTAAAAAGGGAAAGAGAAATCATGTTCATAAGCTGATTATACCAGTATGCCAAACAATTATATACTTATTGGAAGATGGTGCAGCTTCTCTATAACTTCAAAGATCTATAGGTTGGGGAAGTAGACTAGAACAAACAACCATGAGTGCAATAAAGCACACACACATGTAACATTGAAGTTGTACAGAGAATGTTCAACAAATGCTGTTTATACAAAATGTGTAATGAATTTGCACGAAATGATTCACAAAAGGAGAATGCTCATATCTACATAGATTATACAGCCTCTAATGTTAGATACTTTTCCTGAATATGAAGAAGATAAAAACTGGGAAACTGATCACCAGGAAGCAAGATAACAATTCAAATTCTAATACATCAGACATTGAAAATTTTAAAGGAATCAACTACAGTATGTAACCTGTCCTGCATCTTCTCCCATCTCCTCTCATTTGCCCCAGTTGTCAATGTATAGAATTTTCCTGCATTAGAATCAACATTCAAATGGAAAATGTCAGGTAAACATGTGCAACATTTTGTAAATTCCCAGTTACCAGAAAGAGAAAGTGATTGACAAACGACATTGATTTGAATGCAGAAGTCGCAAACGAGAGAATGGAAAGGGTATCTGCGAGTTATAAGAGTTGTATATGTTGGAACTATGGAAGCATTACTAGAATATGGACTTACCTTGCATAATGGGGTTGGATTAAACAATAAAAAACAAAGGAGTTTAAATGGTCAACTAACTACATGATGTAATCACAAATCATAATATCTTCAAATTGATATCAACTGGTGCATTCTCATATTTGAAGCAATCATGTTATTGGTCAGCGCTTTATTTTTCAAATAGCAACTCTTTCAAAGGAAAGCGAAATTCAACAGAAGAAAATCTTATGACCAGTTAAAGTATTTCTTATGGTTTTTCTGAGAATGGTGTGGTCTTATGGTTAACAACAGAAAACATTGATATTGCAACCGCTTTGGGCTTCTGAAAGGCGGTGGGTGTGGAGGTTGAACTCTCTTCCTGCACTTCTCTATTATCCCTGATATTACGAATAGAAAGCTACAGAGTTTGACCCCAAGATGGTCAGAGATGTCCCATATCATTTGCATGATTCTTGATCTTTGAGCAGAAAAATTAACTAAAGGAACCCCCATCATCATCGTAGATCAAACCAGCCATGCTTATCCTCTGAACCTTATTTGCAGAAGCCAACGTATACAAATATAATGGAGATGAACAAGTATTTGCCATGTTGGAAATGCTTGCAGGTTAGCAATATCCTTTTTAAATCAAGTTGCCGATTAACAAAAATAATCACTGGCATGCCAATTTCTGAGGCTCGTAAATGTATAAAAGATATTTAAATTGATGCTTATTTAAAACTACAATGAAGCAAGTAATTGTCAGGTAATTAAGTTCTAATCCTTCAGGCAGAAGATTCGAGTCCGTTCTTTCATCAGGCTTGGTCAATGCGAGCTTGAAATGTTTAAGTAAACAAAAAGTAGAACTTCATACCAAACAAATCACGTCCAATTAACCATAAGTTTCATACCATTGCCAATGCAGACTGCAGTGAGGCCATGGCGAGTAAAATTTGGGGCTTGTGCAACAAACTCAAATGTGTAATAGGTTCTCCCTTCAACATCGTGCTACAGTATGATCAGAGAAAGATTGTGAAATAACTTCATAGACGTCAAGTAATAGTATATAAGCTCATGCTGGAAAACACAAACATGACAAGGAAAAAAAATACTATAAAACATCCAGTCTACGACATGGGACACTGAAATTGATAGACAAAGAGAATTAGGCCAAGTAGCCAAGACATAACGAGTTCCGCCTAGATACCCATTTTTCTTGCATTTCATTTCAGAAACTCGCGGCACCAAGAATATACTGATTATTTGACAAATCAGATGGTAAGCCCATACCCGTTCCTAAGAGGAATCTCTGCATTATTTTACAGCAGATGTAAAAAAAGTCAAGCTGTGAAATTGTTCGCGGCAATGTCAAATTTACATGTGTATCAAATGTAAAAGCTCGTTGCTTCCTTTTTTTGGTAAGCCAAAAAGTATTCCTTCTTTAGTACAAAACAAAAATAGGAGCTCCTGACAACTAGAATGATAGTATCAGCGGAATACTGAGTCTGTCAATATGCTTTCCTTTTCACTTTGATAAGAAAGGAGGAGGCGGTCTTCTGATGAAAGGATGACAGAAGGAATATGAACTTGTTTTATCGTTCAAAGGGAAACTCTAGGTTCTTTCTTTCCATTTGGCATCTTTCAAGCATGGCAAGAGAGTGATATGCATGAATAATCCAAGGAAACAATTTTTCATCACAGCTACTCCACATTATGATATCAGCAACTCCCACAAAGTCTCAAATTGTTGGCCAAAAGGGAGATGGAGCGTGGGACATAGGGTAGCAACTTAAACCTTTCCAACTGAAAATTTCTCTATATTATGACAAGTGACTTAACTTTCTTTCAACTAAACGAATCTAAGCTAATAGAAGCCTTGCTAGGAAATCCATTAATACCTGGAAATTATCATAGGAAGAGTGGAAATCATACTGAAGTTGTACTGAATTAATAGCTGACATGATATAACACCATGTTAACAGCACAATATCAAATTGCTAGAAGATGTTTTTGTCCCATACCTAGCCTTTTTCCTCAAATTAAGTGCATATTCAATGTGAAGACGGCACAACAATAAGCCGAGAGAAATGCATGGCATTCAAAATTGTTTCTCACGGAAAAAGAGGCCACGCCTTGAACATAAGTGGCAATCATTTGAAATTTTCCATGGTAAAATGTAGTTCCTTTTACATTTTCTGTTAGAAAGGTCCTTTTCTGAAACCTAAAGAGTCCTTTGTTGGTAATTTGGATACATGAGCATATAATACATGTCAAATTATTACTATTATTTTGATTATTATTATAGATAACTGATAAATCCCTGAGGTCAGGGTGCGCACGGATCAAAACTCGGTGGATAACGGGCCCTCCCCTCACCTGCCAAATTATTCCAAGTAATACATAATCGTCATGAAATTTAACATAAGAAAGAGAGAACATTTCCCTGTTTCAAGCAAAAACTTTAAGAAAAGCTATTAAAATCATTATATGGGGAACTGGATAAGCTATTAAAATCTTTATTTTTTTGGAACTTGAAAAGCAATTAAAATCTTTTAGATAGTAAGATGTTTCTTCTAATATAGATGCCATTACGCAAATTAATGGTTTCCCTTCTTGTTTTAACTTTCAAGTTCATACAAATTTTAACATATACCAGCGGGCAGCGACATGGTGACTGAAACTGGACTGTGTGCAATGATCAACAAGGCTTTACTAACATGATCCAGATGGATGTCGTTAACCTGAATTTAGCTTTAGCCAGGGAGAAAGCTAGTTCACTAGAAAGCTTGCTTCCTTTCAGGCAAAACGCAGTCCCAATGGGACAAAACATCAAAACATGTCAACCAGATAAATTTAGTCCTGAGATTGACATTGACATTTACACATCAAACATTTCAAGGCTCTGATGGGCTAGTTGAACAACAACAGCAATAGCATGACGAACACTGTAAGATCAAAGTAAAACAAAAAACAAAAGAACTTTTAGTGGAAGGGAACTAGAAACCACAGACCTCTGATGCTTCAATCAGTTTTGTCTTTTGAGAAGGTGATGATAAAAACTTTTTTATTAAAGTTTCAGCAACCTGCAATGTGAATATTTGCTGATGAGAACATGTTGGAATGACGGCTCAAAGATCAAAAGCCAATACACGATCCATAAAACTGTAACTACAGTGAAAACCCAGATAACTAAAATGACAGTACATAGAAAACCAGCAAAACAGGAAATTTTTGCAGGGAATATTAGCCTGTTTTCTCATAAATATCATAGAAAAGAATTTAGAATTTCCTACAAACCTGTTGTGGTGCACCAAAATCACGAATATCTTGTTTGCTGGTGGGTATCACATTTACACTAACGCTTTCTAGTGGTTCAATAACATCTTTGAAAACCTTATCTTGACCTTCGACCACTACTTCCTGGATCAGGAGAAAAGGGGAAAAATGTAAAAGAAGAAGATGAACAAGCAAAGAGTAAATAAACGAAAAATAAAAATAATCTACAAGGTAATAGTGAAATTATGAGAAATACAAAGTGGCTTAGGACTAGAAAATTCTAACTGCAGAATTTTTTTTTTAATTATTTGTATTACATGCGATGAAACAAATATTAGGTGGAAAAAACTAAGGGGAAATATAGGCCTTATGACTTTGAGATAAGAAGAATAAAACTGAGATAGGCCTCACTTCTTTGAGATACGAAACATAAAACTGAGGGTTAAGGCCCTAAGCTAACTGGGGAAAGGGGCTCCTTTAACTCCCTTGAAGGATAGCTGAAATTGCAGAACGAAATTAAAAGGAATAGATATGCAGATTTGCTAAAGTCCACAGAAGCAGCTCCAGAACTCGAGTTTCCCAGCAACTTTTTGTGCAACTAAAGGACAAAAAGCAAAAGAAAGTTGCAAAACATAAAGTAACAGATAGGGAATGGACCTGCCACCCAAAAGGATAGACGAAATTGTATCCGTCTTTCTTGTCTGTGACGGGCAGAAATCCCTTCTTAGATTCTGCAGCAACTGAGCCATATCAAAGGGTGTACTCTTAGGATATCAGCCATTGAAATTTCAAGAAGCAGTAAAGTGCATGGAAGATAATTGTTTTTGATAACTTCGCAACTCCAGTTTTAGGAAAACACTAATACAGCAGGGATGTATTGGGAAATGAAACTGAAGTGATTTAACATGTAAGGACATTTAAATACATTACAAGAAGATTTTTACATGATGTTGGTGCCTGATAAGACATTAGCAACAAAGGGCCAATTGTTGATCCCATGGCAAGAAATTGACGTCTTCCAGGTCTATCTGTAAGAAAAACAACAAATAAAAAGGATATGATTAACCACTTTACTTTTGGTGCTAAAAGGTCTATCATAATAGGACAAGCAAATTTACTATTCTGCATGTGGATCAATATAATAAGCAAATAGCCTATTCTGAAAATATTGGGTATGTAGGATGACTCTTTAAGCTCAAAGACCATAACCCCCAGGACTCCAACTAGCAAACTCTCACTTCAACAGATTGAACTGGATCGATTTCACCATCTTATATATGGTAGAGATGACACTATTCGACTCACTCACCCATGCATTTGGCAGCATAGAGAGTATCCACTCAAGCTAATGTAAAAATGAGATCACACACAATACATCAAGTAGCTTAAACTGTCTAACTGGTGTACTCTTCTCTCAACTTTCACATCAAAAAGTTGGCTGTGAGCAACATCAATGAAATTAATTCTAAAGCAAAAAATTGGGAGAAGAAAATATAGAGGGGAGTGAACATCATTGACTTATAATGATCCTTGGAAAGCTCAAATGCTCCTGAAGTTTGAAACATTGCTCGTCATGAGCCAAAGACCCCCATCTGAATCTGGGTTGCCTGACAAATAGATGGTAACTGACACTAAGCCGACAACACCACCAATGCATTGGGCAGCATAGAGAGTATCCCCTCAAGTTAATGTAAAAACAGCAAATGAGATCACACACAATACATCAAGTAGCTTAAAAGAGTTTAAACGGTGTACTCTTCTCTCAACTTTCACATCAAAAAGTTGGCTGTGAGCAGCATCAATGAGATTACTTCTAAAGCCAATGAGATTAAATCTAAAGCAAAACAATTGGGAGAAGAAAATATAGGGGGGAGAGAACATCATTGAACTTATAATGATCCTTGAAAAGCTCAAATGCTCCTGAAGTTTGAAACATTGCTCGTCATGAGCCAAAGACCCCCATCTGAATTTGGGTTGCCTGACAAATAGATGGTAACTGACAGTAAACCGACTACACTTCGTTAGACTTCTTTCATATCATGTTAGGGTAGTTTACCTTGGCATGAGGAAATTGAAACTTCAGACACTTGTTCTGATCTGATAAAGCCAGGACCTCTTCCATTGGGGCTGTTCCTAAACAATCCTTGCTGATGCATCAAAGCCACTTTTATAAATGAAGAGGAACTTCGAAATGACGGGTATATAGTCACAGTCAGTTAAGAAGGATGACGGTCGAACCTGAGAAGATGCATTTAACATATATGGATGATGTACTGATGGAAACTTCTGCAAAGACACCATCTCTTCAAGCAGTAACCCAGACCTGCAAAGTTTTAAATTCAGATATGTATGAGAAAAATATAAGCCAATCAATGTTATTACAACTAGGTGACCGCATCCTCATGAATTCAGTCATGTAATTAAGGATATTGCTCTTGTGATTTTATACATGCTTATTAAGTATGAATCAGTACAGCTGTAGACACATGACAAAAAATAATGACGTAAAAGGTACAAAAAGGTTCTACTACATAGGCAACTAAAAATTCAAGATTTTCAATTTGATAAGGTTATATGAGGTAGAAAAGGTTATATAAGTCAATCACGTTTCAATTCCAGGTCAGTATTTAGAGGATTCAGCATAAATAGATCGTTCTTAGGCTAACTGCCAAATAATGACAAATCTTTTACCTAGTCTTTGGACCGGCTATGCTTTGCAACCACATAGGTGGTAGTCGGGCAAAAAGGTCAGGGTGGAGCCAGAAGCCCGGCTACAGGTTCCACCGAACACATTAGCTTTTGCTCAAACAGTTTATTCGTGTTAAGAAACTCATCAAATATGTATAAACATTAAATTTAGAACCCAGTTATTAGTACTTAAAGTCGTCGGTTCTAAAATCCAGAACGCATAAAATTGAAATCACAGCTCCGCCCTGAAAAAGGTGATACTACACTTAAACTTGTTCAACTTCAAACATTACTACTTATACTTCTTACAAGTGTGACATGCCAACCAGGTACACATAATATTAAAGTAAACAACTCACACTGTAATGGTATACTAACACAAGGTGCGGACAGGGGCGGAGGAACGTTGAGCCAAGCGGTGTCATCCGATACCGCTTGGCTGGAAATTTTTTTTTATTAATATATATGTAAATGATCTGCAAAAGGAAATATAGTCTAAATATAATAAATGGCACAACTTGACGTTTATAACTATATTGGCCCGTT
This sequence comes from Nicotiana noctiflora, assembly GCA_032618575.1. Lineage (NCBI taxonomy): Eukaryota > Viridiplantae > Streptophyta > Magnoliopsida > Solanales > Solanaceae > Nicotiana > Nicotiana noctiflora. The sequence continues at coordinate 8,873 of JASVEL010009248.1, read as the reverse complement.
GGTGAAGCAATCCAGTTTCTGCTTGTGGTCAAACGTTCGACTCGCCACGGTGATAAAAGCTTTTTTCTTAATATTTTAGTATTCTTCTGGAATTCTTTTGAAAGAAGCAGCGTCCTATGGATTCGAATGGATAATGAGCTATTGAGTAAATGTTTGCTGCCTTAAATAGATTTTTTTTTCGAAATATTTGTAATTGTACTGAGTCTATTATGAGTACATTTTATGAAAATAAAAGTTCGTGGGGGAGAACTGTACTACTGTATTTGAATTGTGTTTTTCTAAAGTATGATTTTACTAAATTAATCCTTCATTTATACGCCTCTCCAAATTTCGACACTGCTTACAAAAAATTCTTGGTGGGTGCTGGAAGATTGCCAGAAAAGAAAGAGAAAGCATGAAAATCCCGACAATTAATAGGACGTCTAGAGCAGTTATTAAAGAGGGAATTCGAACTACAAATTTCCAAATTGTTACTCCTATGTCTCTAGAGGATAAAATTATGGTTACAAGAGACAGAACAGAGAATGTGAGGAATATAGAAAATAAACTGACGTTAAACTTGTTCTGAAATTACCTAAGAAGTTGCCGGCGGTGAAGTTCCGGCGAAGGAGAGACTTTGCCACGCGCTCAGAGGAAGAAAGCAGTTATTCTTAATCTTCACCACAGTTTTAGTGGGGAGCTTCTAAAACCACATCATGCAATATCTTCTTCCCTCTCGATATCCACATCCATCAGATAAAGGGAAAAGACCAAATTGACACTTGCAAAATAAATTCCATATTCTTAAGATATATAATCTTTTTTTTTTGTTAAAAAGATAGATATATTATAAAAATAAAAGTTACAACAGAGTGTTGTTGGATGCATTAAAATGCATCAGATTACTTCCTACTACATTATACCTACTAGATAAAAAAGAAGTAGAAAAACTAGTACTACTTATATGATTATCATCTAACATAGTCGAAGGTTTACAAAATCTTCTTTTCATTGTTCCCACTTGGTCTTGTTGAAAGGAAGAAAACACAAAATTTGGAGGGCCTGAAAACATTTCCACATTTGCCTCCATTTGTGATGCTCCATACTTGGCTAAGCAATCCGCAACTCTATTTTGCTCCCTATAGATAATATGTAACGCTGGATCATGCAACTGATGGAGCAAGTACATACAATCAGTAATAATATTAGTGAATTTGGGTGTTGGATTTTTTAGCAAGTCCAAGATTGTAGTTGCATCTATTTCAATGATTAAAGGAAAGATCTTGAATTGCAGAGCAATTTGAAGGCCCATGGTAAGTGATAATAACTCAATTTGTAAGCTAGAACTGTTTTGAACATGGCCTGCAAAACCTTTGACCCAACTACTAGTAGAGTCCCTAAAGACACCCCCCAATTCCAGAAGTAATTGGATTCATCTTAGTAGAGCCATTAATGTTAAGTTTTAGAAAATTTCCTGTGGGTGGATGCCATTTGATATAGATAGGTATTGGAGTAGTTCTACTATTCTTAGAGTGTGTAAGATAAAAAAAAATTCAGTTGCTTGGTTGTACACTAAAAGAGCATTCGAAATAGTCTTAGAATTATCAAATAAATTTTTATTCCTAATCGTCCAGAGATGCCAGATCGCAAAAGGAAGAATACGTTCAAAAGGAATTCCTTTATACTGACCTAAGTTTGTTTTCGTAAAGAAAGCATGCCACCATGGCAGAGAATTCACATTAATAGGGCCAAAATTTTGAATTATGTTAATATGAAGGGCCTGCCAAAGTGAACTAGCATTACTACATTCAAAAAAGATGTGAGTAATAGTTTCACTTTGTAACCCACAATGTGCACATAGATCAGTATTCAAAATATTCAATTTATGTAAATAGGCAGCAGTAGGAATTCGACTATGACAAATTATCCAAATAAAGAAAGAAATTTTTGGAAGTGTATGAAGTTGCCAAATCCATTTGAAACTTAGTGGTTGAGAAGTAGTAATAGAGGAGTAAGTAGAGAGTTCATGGTAAATAGATTTGACAGAGAATAAACCAGAAGGAGTAATAGCCCAAATAATATGATCATAATTTGTTGGTATTTTAGGCATGTAAATACTAGTAATAGATGCTTCCAATAAAGGGGGAAGTACAAAAGGTAAGTCTTGCAGATGCCATTTATGGTTGTAAAAATAGTCAGAAACATGCTTATTTAGTTCGCCTTCAGGAAAAGGACCATAAATGGAATTTTAGCAAAATAGTGCGATGATTAATCCAGGGTTCAGTCCAAAAATGAACATGATCACCATTTGTTAAAATCCATTGGAAACCAAGTTGACAATAGGACCAACCTTTAAGAATGATTTTCCAAATTCTAGATTGAGAAGAGATAATAGTCCTATAATTTCGTAAATGACTATGAAGTAAAACATTAGCCCAAAGCTGAGTAGGATTTTGAAAAAGTCTCCATGCCAAACTAGCATGTAAAGCTTTATTCTTTGTACGAAGATTTTGGATACCTAAACCTCCAATAGTCAAAGGCTGGGTTACAGTGGACCATTTTAAGAGGTGAATTTTTTTCTTATGAGGAGAAGAACCCCATAGAAAGTTCTTTTGGTAAGTATTGAGTAAGGAAATAACAGAACTAGGAATGGTAATAAATTGCATTACATGATTAGGAAGGCTACTCAAAGTAGAACGAATAAGAGTTTGTCTTCCTGCTTTAGTTAAAAAATGAGTTTTCCACCCAGCTAATTTTGATTTAAACTTATCAATTAAGAATTGGAAATCTCGTTTCAAAGGTTTCGAAGTAAAAATGGGAAAACCCAAATATTGACCAAACTTAGTACACTCTTTTATGTTAAACAAGTGTTGTAAATCAAGCTTTAGGGAATGAGGGCAATTTTTTTAGAAGAAAATTTTTGACTTGTCTAAATTGATAGATTGGCCCGAATAAGTACTAAAAGAAGTAATAGTATCAATAATAGAGTGACAGGATTTTGAAGTAATTTTTGATAATAAAATTATATCATCTGCAAAAAACAGATGAGATAATTGAGGTCATTTTTTCCAATCGAGATAGGGTGCTAAATATTATAGTCAACTTCTAAGTTTATTTGTCTAGAAAGCATTTCGAGACAGAGAATAAAAATATAAGGTGAAAGAGGGTCACCTTGTCTTATCCCCCTCGAAGGGTAAAAAATCAGTAGACTTTCCATTTATAAGGATTGCAGTACAAGTAGTTGTAATACAAGACTGTCACGACCCAAATCCGGTCGTGATGGCGCCCAACAAATAAGCTAGGCCAGCCAGACCAACAATTACTTATCACAACGAATATCAGTCCCAAAAGGACATCCCAAGAAGAATATATGAGTCAAAAAACTCCAATAATTTTAATAATGAATAAAGTACTGAGAAGTACGAAAACAACTGACACTCCCATAGATCCGGAGTCACAAGTCTAGAGCCTCTAACAAAACCCAACAGAAATAGAGAATAATGTATAGAAATACTCAAGTCGGAATATAAATAACAACTGGAAAGAGGAGGAGAAGCTAGGTTCTGCGAACGTCGGCAGCTACCTCAGCAACTCGGTATGACTCTGCAACGCTGGATAAGCCTGTCTACTGCTCCTGAGTACCTGAGTCTGCACACAAAAGGTGTATGGAGTAGGGGTGAGTACTAAGTACTCAGTGAGTAATAAATATATAAAAGTAGCTGAAAGTAGGAAATCCGCAAAATACCACAATATGAAGCTACACTACAGTCTGAATCTCCTACGAACTAGCCTCAACAGTACAATATAGCTACCATAGAATAATTCAACAAATAAAGATGCAATGCAATGCACATAACCGCTACGGCATGTAGCCCGATCCATTTAACGTCGACGGCGCTCACTGGGGGTGTGTACAGACTCCGGAGGGGCTCCTACAGCCCAAGCGCAATACTGCTGCGGCGTGCAGCCCGATCCTCATATCAACCGCTGCGGCGTGCAGCCCGATCCTCATATAAACCGCTGCGGCGTGCAGCCCGATCCTCATATAAACCGATGCGGCGTGCAGCCCGATCCATCCTCAGTCCACAATACTCAGATAAGTCACAAAACAATTCATTTTTCTTAATTCCAGTTTCCAGTTCATAATTTATGAAAAATACTTTAACTTTTATTTAAGTTGCAAAAACCGGTGACTTAGCATTTCAATACTGTGATTTCAATTTCCAGGACTGAGATCAGTGATTAAGCAAGTATAGCTATCACATAAATACTATCCCCTAGGGATACTACAGGTCGGCACAAGGCCCCAAACAAGGCTTACAACCCACAAATATGTCAAACACAATGTATTTCCATCACTAATAGCATATTATCCATATCCAGGTTGGACCAAGTCTCAATCCCCAGTCACAATCAATCCCGCACCTGCCACGGGGTGCGAACCATGCCCTACTAGCGTCACAATGTGCTAAGCCGGGGTTTCGAACCCTCAGGCTACCATATACACAAACTACTCACCTCTAGCTGGTCGTAGACTCGTCCGCAATGCCTTTTCCTTTAGAATTCGCTGCCTCGCGTGTAGAATCTATTCAAACCACAATAATTAAGTCATTAACGGGTCAAAGAAACATAACCCATTTCAATTTACATGGAAAACACATAAATATGCTAAGTTGGTAAAAAACCCGACCCCGGGCCCGCTGTCCGAAAAATTCAGAAACTTATACCAATGGATTCCTCATCTCACCACGAGTCCGTGCATACCAAGAACTCCCAAATCCGAGTTCAAATGACCTATCAAATCCCAATTTGAAATATAAAAACTCAAGCCCCTAGCTCTTCCAATTTTTACTCCAATTTCCATGAATTTCTATGTGGATTTCACAATACAAACGAGTATGGAGTTCAAAAAAAAAAGAAATCTTACCTCCAAATCAATCGGGCTAAAAAATAAAATAAAAATTCTTGAACCGAAATACCAAAATTACAAACCGGAGCCGCGAATCGACACCGAAAAGCTCGAAACCCAAATCGACCTCAGAAAAAAATAAATTGGTGAACAGTGTCGGCGCCTAACCCCCCGCTGTTTAGACCACTGTTTAGATGCACTTTAACATTATTTTAGAATCAGGAGATGATGCCCACACCTTAGCTCCATTCTATTATAGTACTAGTATTTCATTTAAGTGTAAATTCATGAAGCTTACCAAATACCAAGGCAGACAGTCATAACACGTAAATTCTGTTGAATTGCGGCGCTGCCAACTTTTCCTTTGGTCTATCTTTCTGATTTGTCACCTTTTTGGGCGTTGGTTTTGTTGTATTCTCTTTGCTGAACTTGGTCTATCGATTTGTCAACAAGGTTTATCTTTCTGATTTGATAAACTTAAACTTTGGTCTATCCAGTCCTTTCTCTTTTTATATTCTTTTGGCTATTTTTTTTATCTTTTTCCGAGGACCAACGGCGGATCAGTGTTTAATAGAGTATGTCTTAGGTCATTAGGGTGCAAGTCTTTTTTTTTTTTTTATTAAAGTTTAAGTTTATCAAATTATTCCGAAACTCACATCCGAGCCCTCTAACTCAATAGTCAACTCTAGGTTGACTTCCCATATTCAAGCTTCCTTCAAACATGCTATTTGCTTCATTTTCAACCCGAATCACTCATAACTCACCCGATATACTCTAATACTGATATAAAAGCATAATATATGTAAATGCAAGGTAACGGGGTGGAAATTCTCGTAACGACGGGCCGGGTCGTTACATTCTCCCTAACTTAAACAAACGCTCGTCCGCGAGCGGGTTAAGAAACATACTTGGAGTATCAAATAAGTGTGGATATCTGCTCCGCATCTCCTGCTCGGTCTCCCAAGTTGCTTCCTCCATGGGACGACCTCTCCACTGCACCTTCACAGAAGCTATGTCTTGGATCTCAACTTACGAACCTGTCGACCCAAAATGGCTACCGGCTCCACATCATAAGTCAAGTCCTCATCCAACTATATCGTGCTAAAGTCTAACACATGAGACGGGTCTCCGACATACTTCCGGAGCATGGATACATGGAACACCAGGTGAACTCCCGACAAACTGGGTGGCAAGGCAAGCATGTAGGCCACCTCCCCAACTTTCCTAAGCACCTCAAAAGGTCCAATAAACCTTGGGCTCAATTTCCCTTTCTTCCCAAACCTCATAACGCCCTTCATAGGCGAAACCTTAAGCAACACCTTCTCACCCACTGAATAAGACACATCTCGGACCTTCCGGTCCGCATAACTCTTCTGACGCGACTGAGCTGTGCGAAGTCTCTTCTGAATTACCTTTACCTTGTCTAAGGCATCTTGGACTAACTCTGTCCCTAACAACCTAGCCTCGCCGGGCTCAAACCAACCGACTGGAGACCTACACCGCCTCCCATATAAAGCTTCATACGGTGCCATCTGAATGCTGGACCGATAGCTATTATTATAAGCAAACTCCGCAAGAGGCAAGTAATCAGCCCATGAACCACCAAAATCAATGACACAAGCACGCAACATATCCTCTAATATCTGAATAGTATGCTCAGACTGCCCATCCGTCTGTGGATGAAATGCTGTGCTCAGCTCTACCTGTGAACCCAACTCTCGCCGAAATGTCCTCCAGAACTGAGAAGTGAACTGGGTACCTCTGTCTGATATAATAGAAATGGGAACTCCATGCAATCTCACAATCTTACGGACGAATATCTCTGCCAACCGCTCTGAGGAGTATGTAGTACACACTGGGATGAAATGAGCTGACTTGATCAACCTATCCACCACCACCCAAACTGAATCAAACTTCCTCGCTGTCCGAGGGAGTCCACTTACAAAGTCCATAGTAATCCTTTCCCACTTCCACTCAGGAATATCAATACGCTGGAATACACCACCAGGTCTCTAATGCTCATACTTGACCTGCTGACAATTTAGACACCGTGCCACATGGCTCACAATATCTTTCTTCATATTTCTCCACCAGTAATGCTGCTTCAAATCCTGATACATCTTCGCGGCTCCTGGATGAATAGAATACCGCGAACTGTGGGCCTCCTCCAATATCAACTCACGAAGGCCATCAACATTGGGCACGCATATCCGGCCATGCATCCGCAATACACCATCACTATCAATAGTGACATCTCTGGCATCATCATGCTGAACTCTGTCCTTAAGGACAAGTAAGTGTGGATCATCATACTGGCGCTCTCGAATACGATCATATAAAGAAGAACGAGCTACTACACAAGCCATCAACCGACTGGGCTCAGAAATATCCAGCCTCACCATCTGATTAGCTAACGTCTGAACATCAACTGCAAGGGGTCTCTCCCCAACTGGGATATACGCCAAGCTGCCCATACTAATAGCCTTCTGGCTCAATGCATCAGCCACTACATTGGCTTTCTCGGGATGGTACAAGATAGTAATATCATAGTCTTTAAGCAATTCAAGCCATCTCTGCTGCCGCAAATTTAGATCTTTCTGCTTAAACAAATGCTGAAGGTTGCGGTGGTCTGTATATACATCACAAGATACACCATACAGGTAATGCCTCCAAATTTTCAAGGCATGAACAATAGCAGCTAACTCCAAATCATGAACAGGGTAGTTCTTCTGATGGGGCTTTAGCTGACGAGAAGCATATGCAATAACTCTACCCTCCTACATCAACACACAACCGAGACCAACTCTAGAAGCATCACAATACACCGTATATGACCCTGAGGCTGATGGCAACACAAGTACTGGAGCTGTGGTCAAAGCCTCCTTGAGCTTCTGGAAGCTCTCCTCACATTCATCGGACCACACAAATGGAGCATTCTTCTGTGTCAACTTAGTCAACGGTGAAGCAATAGATGAGAAACCCTGAACAAATCGGCGATAATAACCTTCCAAGCCGAGAAAACTCCGAATCTCGATAGCTGAGGAAGGTCTGGGCCAATTCTGCACTGCCTCAACCTTCTGTGGATCAACCCGAATACCATCACTGGACACTACATGTCCCAGAAAAGTCACAGTATCAAGCCAGAACTCACACTTAGTGAATTTTGCATAAAGCTTCTCTTCTCTCAACCTCTGCAATACCACCCTCAAGTGCTGTGCATGCTCCTCCTGGCTGCGTGAATACACCAGAATATCATCAATAAACACAATTACAAAAGAATCAAGGTACGGCCGAAATACGCTATTCATCAAGTGCATGAATGCAGCTGGGGCATTAGTCAGCCCGAAAGACATCACCAGGAACTCGTAGTGCCCATATCGCGTCCTGAACGCTGTCTTCATAATATCCGAGTCCCTGATCTTCAACTGATGATAGCTCGATCGAAGATCAATCTTAGAAAATACACTAGCTCTTTGGAGCTGATCAAATAGGTCCTCAATAAGAGGCAATAGGTACTTATTCTTCAATGTTACCTTGTTCAGCTGCCTGTAATCAATGCACATTCTCATTGTGCCATCTTTCTTCTTCACGAACAATACCGGAGCACCCCAAGGTGACACACTCAGGCGAATGAAACCCTTATCTAAGAGTTCCTGAAGTTGTTCTTTCAATTCTTTCAACTCCGCTGGTGCCATGCGATAGGGAGGAATAGAAATGGGCTGAGTGCCCGGCACCAAGTCAATACCAAAATCAATATCCTTGTCCGGCGGCATGCCCGGCAGGTCTGCTGGAAATACATCCGAAAACTCCCTCACAATGGGGACCGAATCTAGACTGGGTGTCTCAGCCTCGACATCTCTAATGAAGGCCAAATAAGATAAGCAGCCCTTCCCAATCATTCGTTGGGCCTTTATATAAGAAATCACCCTGTCAGACACATAATCAGTCAAGCCACGCCACTCGATCCTCCGATTACCTGGAATAG